>ML299985.1:562-17069 GCA_005239495.1 Nicotiana undulata | reverse complement strand
TTTTAGTATTTTACTTTATATTTTATTTAAAATACGTGTACAAAAAATGAAAAAATTAAAAAAGAAAATTTGAAATATTAGGTAATCGGCCCGGCCCGTTAAACCCCTACCCGTACGGGTTATTTTTTACCCGTTAAACCCGTTAACAATTAACCGTAACCGGCCCGCTAATCTAACCCGTACGGTTCAAAAAAATTGCTAACCGGTCCGGCCCGGCCCACCCGTTAGCCACCCTTATATATACCTGAGTGAGTGGTATAGAATATTAAGCTGCAAGGAAGTGTCAATCTGATGGACGTTGCATCCCTTGCGATTCGCTAGGAGTCACGACAAACAGCAACAAATGATGAAGCCTGAAACATGCAATTGTAAAGCCAGGTGAGTATCACTACTTGACATCGATCTCATTGAAATATGAAGGCTCATTTGTGGTTCATCTTGATCATTTGATCACTTAGTGCTTTTAGGAAAGCTTGGATAAGGGAAGACTAAATAAAATAGGCATTGTTTAGCATAACCGAAGACTGCATATTTGGAAGACAGACCAGATTTACGGCTTGTTTGGATGCTTGTTTGGATGGTTGTTACCAGTTATATTGTATAGTATTGTTATTTTAAATACGATATTTGTTTTAATTGTTAATTTTATTGTATCGTATCATTAAATCTATCGTTACGTAACGACGAAATGTGTCACTTTATGTACGATCGATTTGGTGTGGTCGCGTCGTTACCTTGTCGTTTTTCTCTCGGTCTCACCCTTAATTATTGTTACATAATTTTATTTTATCATTTAACTTACTTTTTTATATAGTAATTTTACCCTGTATCATAATTTTTCTTTATAATATTGCAAGTTTATTCTTCTTTTTGCTGATACGAGATATCATAATACGACGACAAACGACACAATCTATCCAAACATTATATTGATCAAACGATACAATACAATATAATACAATACGATACAATATATTATGAAACTATACGTAACCACCGTCCAAACAAGCTGTTACTAACTCCACAGAAATTGGAACAATAAGTTTGTTCCACTGGATTGTAGAAAGAATGCAAGGGAGCATACTCAGTGTCTCCTTTGCTGTGAATGGAAGTAATAAGTAGACAGCATCAAGAAACAAACCAATAAATTAAAAATACCTTCATCACAGCAAAAACTTAATGAAGACTACAAGACACAAGGGCAGTCGGTGCACTAAGCTCCTGCTATGCACATGGTCCGGGAAAGGGTTGGACCACAAGGGTCTATTATACGTAGTCTTACCCTGCATTTCTGCAAGAGACTGTTTCCACGGTTTGAACTCGTGACACATGGCAACAACTTTACCAGTTACGCCAACCTCCCCTCCAAGACTATAAGACACACCGCACTTTATTGGATTAACATGTCTTTCAACAAATCATTATTCACTGATACTTGCACTTTGAAAGCAGCACTACTTTTATGAAATTGAAACAAAGGAAATACAACCATAATAGAACAGGAAAGACGCAAACATTTTTCACAACGGAGAAAAAAAACAATCCACATGATTGGGAACTCACAATGCAACAGATCGAATTTATTTAACATCTACAGAATGGCTAATTTTCGAGCAGAAGTTCTTTATCACAACAATCTCATGAGATGACTGCTCTGAAAAAAAACATGAAATGCATGCGGACCATATCATATCCTCCAGCTATTTGTCAATGATTTCAGGCTCCCAGCAATGTAATGTTGTCCTCGTTCTGTCCCACATAAAGGAGGAAAATTAGTACAGTTTACAAAACAGGAGAGGAGTGTTAGAATTTTGCCCTGAATTTCTAATTCTATTAGGACTCCTTTTTTCTTGAAGGAATGGAAAAAGACTCCTAAAAAGATTAAATCTCCTTAATATGTCTTATCCTTTTCTTGGAAGACAAGTTTTGCACATCTATAAATAAGAACCTCTACTTCTCACAAAAAAAAAAAATAATAATAATAGCATCCACAATGTAGTCATTAAAGAGTTTTGTTTAGGAGAGATTTTTCTCTCGATAATTTTTCTTCTTTTATATTAGTTTTATCATATGTGGGTCTATTGACCAAACCATTATTATTATGCTTAGTTTAGTATATTTTCTTTTGTCGTCATGATTTATCGTCCACCAAGCTTTGTATTGTTAGTTTTCGCATGCACCATGTTATTTTGATCCCAACAAGGAGATCAACGTGTAGCAAATGGGGTTCTCACGGATGGATATCTTTGTGGTTTTGAAAGAAATTAAACCACTAATTCATTGAAAATTCTACCAAATGATACACATATGCATATGCATACAGATGTAGTCTCTTATTAATATCAATGCGTAACGGATATTACCCAACCTGCTGAACATGAATATTCAGACATAATGAAGATATAAAATCATCTCAAAACAAAATGAATTCGAATGACCCTTTTCAACTGCACTGTGTGACGTTGCAATCAGCTATTTTCGAGTAATGAGTGATGTTTGGCTATAATTATATATTATTAGTGCATTACTTACCTTACATTTAGGTGTTTTAATGCTAAACTACACTATATTTGTGTTTAATTGAGTTATTTTATGTGTAGGTACGTTGGACGTGAAATTGTGAGCAAAACGAATATTTTGGAAGGATATTATATGCATTTATGACAAGAATCAAAGAATGAAGGCTGCACTCAAAATCAACGAGCTTCGAGAGTTGGCTAGGCAAAGCAAGTCAAAAATGTAAACAAAGCAGTAGTCAGGCGAGGCGAGCTTTGTAACTCGCGTTAGAGTAGGCGGCGTGAGGCCTAACGCGAGAGGATGCGCACGACAGAGCTTGCGAGGCGCAGTGTATAGCAAGGTGGAACGCGTTGCAGAGCTCACGGCGCGAGGCTTGTAGCGTGGGTGGCCCGGTTTTTTAAAGGCCATTTTGTCTCCTATTTTGGCTTTGGACTTGGTTATTTCGTTTAGGTTTTTTTTCCTACACATATAAATAGTCATTAAACACCATTTTGAAGGAGTTTTGGCGACCTGAGGCTAGACCATCACTTGAAATAATTTTTGGAGGAGAGAATCATTGAATTCTTCATGCCTTCATCTTTTCTTTGTAATTTGTTTATGCAAAATACTTGAAACATTGTTACTACGAATATAATTAGCTAAACTTCTAATATAGGGTTTAGATGGAACCTATTGGAGGATGATTTTTCTATTACGCTTAATATAGATTTGCCTTTGCTTTTTCTCTGCTTATTCAACTAAGTTTACATTGTGGTTGATTGAAGAGCTCTCAATCGATTGTGCCTATTTAGTGTGTATTGCTTGGAAAAGAATACATATTTAGGTAGTTTTTGAACAACATCACTCCTAACGTATGTGAGGAATCAATACGGAAGGTTTAAAGGTGGGATTAGGAATAACGAAACCTTGGTGAGATCCTAGTGAGTGGTGAACTAGAGCCAGCTAGCGTAGTTTGGAAGAATACGTCTAGTAAATTGTGATAGTTACTCGAGAGAGAATTAAGACACTCAAAGTACTCACGATCGGTAGAGAATACTTAGACAAATTTATAGAAAACGTAGTGGGGAGGATTCCGACAATTGGGGAAATCATAACCTTAGATTGTTCCAGATCTTATCCACAACCTGTCCTTTGTTAGTTATAAACTACTGCATTTTCATTACTTTGCTTTTAGTTAGTAAACATTCAAGTCGTTATTTAGTGTTTCTGAAGGTTGATTATTTGAATTCGTGCGAGTCTAGTGGTTGTAGTTTACTTAATTCCCTGTGGGATTCGACTCCGGTCTTATTAACCGGGTTATATTTGCAATGACCGCTAGACCTCTTAGGAGGCATAGTTGAGTATGATAAAATTTTGGCTCCGTTGTCGGGGGACTATCAATGTCATTAATTACAGTTAGAAGAAGTGCTAGGATTCTTAGTTTAATCAATTTTTTTTCATTTTAAATTAATTATATTGAAATTCTAACATGTGTAGTCTTAGGCGTTACAGGTGCATGCCTAGAAACTCCTCAAGAACTGGTGAATTGTTTGAAGCATTATCGGATCCTGAGAAAGTTTCAAGGCATTAATCGTGAAAACAAGAAGGACAAACAGCAACAGAACTCAATAGAACGAATCGAACTAGATATGGTTGACGCCATAGACGACCAAAACAACCGAAATAATGTGAATGACTCGAACAATCGTGGTGTGGCACCTCTTGTGCCAAAAACGGCCTTGTATGATTGGGCACAACCCATTACTGAAAATCTGGCAACCGCAATTGCAGCCACTCAGATACAAGCGGAATCATTTCAAATCACAAACAACATGCTACACCTGCTGCAGAACAAGGGACTGTTCTCAGGGTCGTACATTGAAGATCCACAGCAGCATCTGAAAAACTTTTATTCAATTTGTATCACTCAAAGGCAACAAAATGTGACACCGGAAGCAATCAGACTATTATTGTTTCCATTCTCAGTGACTGGAGAATCTTAGACTTGGCTTAATTTGCTCACCATAAATTCCATCACCGCATGGGAAGAATTGGTCAAGCAGTTCTTGAACAAGTTCTCCCCGCCGAATAAGACTGCCAAGCAAGTTGATGAGATATTGAGCTTCAGGAAGAAACCAGCTGAAACATTGCAAGAAATGTGGGAGAGGTTCAAAGGTATGTTGGTTAAGTGTCGACACCATGGCATTCCAGATCAGATGTTGGGGCAAAGGTTCTACATGGGATTGGCAGATAACTTGAAGTCAACGTTGTTGCTTCAGCAGCAGGAGCATTTTTTAGCAAATCATTTAGAGAGTGTAAAGTCCTGCTAGATAAAATTGATCAAAACTCGGGATGGATGACAAGAGACACTACAATCACCCCTGTAGTTCACTCAGTGGCTTCGGACCCAAACAACTCCATAGCCGAGAATATGGCCACTCTGATGACGCAAATGAGTATCCTCACTAAAAAGATCGACGAATCAAGCAAGAAGCAGGTACACATAGTTGACACGACGAATGGAGGCTTATGTACACCATGTATTAACCAACCATATGTATGCTCGTGGAGTAGTGAAAGTGAAAACTAGAACTATCAAAAAAATATGAACTATGTGGGAAATTATGGAGGACAGAGGCAAGGTGGTCAGAATTTGGGGCAGCAGAATCAACAGTATAGACCAGCACAGCAACAGTACAACAGTAGCAACAATCTTGGAGCTATGTGACCACAAGGTCAAGTTGTGCCTTACCAAAGGCAACATGGATACAATCAGCAAAATCAGCAGCTAGTTTATCAACAACCTCAACAACAACAGATAGTGAGACAAGATGATGGGTTGTCTGAAATTAAAGGAATGCTGCAACAACTAATTGGGTCCAATTGAAAAAATGCAAGAGAAAGTGGAAGCACATGACTCAACGATAAAAGGCATTGAGATTAAATTAGGGCAGATATCTATGGCTCTGAATAATCGTCCCCAAGGGACGTTACCTGCAGACACACATGTCAATCCAAAAGAGCAAGGTCTGAAGCAGATTATGGTGGTGAGTCTACAAAATGGTAGAGATCTTGATCTAGAGCAAGAAATTTCTTGTGAAAGCCGACCAATTGAGATACTTGTTCCAGTACCCATTGAGGTAGATGATTCAATAGGGTTAACAGAGGTAACAATACAACATGCACAAGAGGAAACAAGCAAAGAAAAAGAGGTTGCGAAGGAGGCTGAGGTAGTGCAAGAAAAGGCAATAGAAGAAGTGCCTGAGTAGGATCAAACTCAAATCACAGGAAGGAAGCGACCTCTAGCACCCTTCCCACAGATATTGGCCAAATATCATAAGGATGAGCGGTATAGGAAATTCAAGGAGATGTTGAAGCAAATACAAGTGAACATTCCATTGATTGACGCCTTGAGGGAGATGTCTGGGTATGCAAAAATGATGAAGGACTTGATGTCTCGCAAGTTTGACTTTAAAGAATTGGCCATTGTTAAACTAACTCAGACTTGTAGTGTTGTCGTGACGAGACCCATAGCTGAGAAGTTGTCCGACCCAGGGTGTTTCACAATCCCATGCACAATAGACAACTATGTTTTTGCTTAAGCATTGTGTGATTTGGGGGCGAGCATAAACTTGATGCCCTTGGCTATCTACAAAAGACTAGGCATTGGAAGAGCAAGACCCACATCCATGTTACTACAGCTTGCCGAACGATGAAGAGTCCATCAGGTATACTTGATGATGTACTAGTGCAGGTTGGAAGGTTTGTGTTTCCAACAGATTTTGTCATTCTAGACTGTCGGGTTGACGAGGAGATTCCCATAGCTTTGGGAAGGCCATTCTTGGCCACGGGGAGAGCTCTAATTGATTGTGAAACTGGGGAGTTAAAGATGATACTTAATGGTGAAGAGATAACACTGAATGTGCAAAAGTCTATGCAGCGACTCAGTGGGTTTGCAAATTGCTCTTTGATAGAAGTTGTGGATGTGATAATGGAGGAAGATGATGAGGCCCTTAATGCAAAAGATCCTCTTGCGGCCTGCCTCATGAACTTAGAAGAGGTAAATGGTGAGGACTTGGCAGTGTGGGTGTTGGCTCTTGAAGGCCAGGGGTACTAGAAAAGAGAGCTGGAGTTCAAGTCTTTACACTTAGAAGAGAGAAAGACTCCTCCAGCTAAGCCTCAGTCTACAGATGGGTCTGACTTGGTTTGATGTCAAGTTCCAAGGGATAGATATATCTACTACTTACAATCTATTATTGGGACGACCATGGATACATGCCGCTGGGGCAGTGGCTTCAACTCTGCACCAGGCTGTAAAATTTGAGTGGAATCATCAGGAGGTGATCATCCATGGAGATGGAAGCAACCCCATCTACACCAACCATATCGTTCCGATCATCGAAATAGAAGAAAGCTGGGTGGAGAAACATACTATCGCATTGAACGGGTTAACGCAATTGAAAAGGATCGATGATGGAAAAACAAGATAGAAAGCATATTATTGTGGACGGGGTATGAACCAGGCAGGGGTCTTGGTAAAAAGCTCTAGAGGATCACCAAACCCGTACAACCACAGTACCGTGACACGACTTTTGGACTCGGATATGAATACACATGGCAAGAATATAAGGATTGGACATCACCACGGCGTGCTCCTTATTATCTACTGGAACAACCCGTACCACCTCTGCACCAGACATCCCATCAGGCTGACATGATACGGGGATCTGAGGAAGATGTTGTTTTGGCTGGCATGAGGAAGCTGTTTCTAGATGAAGAAGACATAGACTGCAGTGCAATTGTTGAGGAGGAGGAGGAAGAACTTACCATTCAAACCATGGAAGAAGAAGTTTCTCTTAAGAACTGGACCGCTACACCATCCTGGGCACGTCGAGTTCCTCGGTAGCCTGGCAAATTAGCATGAATTATTTTCAAATAGTTTGAGCATTTGAAAATATTTTCAGTATTTTGTTTTGAAATAATTACTCGAGCCATTGAGTCATACTTGTTGACGTTTTTATAAGTTTTATTAATGCATTACTACTTTTTATATTTATTATTATCTTTTTATATTTCTTTTCAGCATAATTATTACATATCCTAATGAACCTATGACTGTGACATGTAATGAGACAACGCAACATAAGGACTGTGATTCGGAGGATCCGAAAGATGATATAATACCTGAGGAAATTATCAAAGAGGTAAAGGATTTTGAAAACAAACCAAAATCTAATTTGGAGGAAACCGAGGCCGATAATTTAGGGGATTCCGAAATGGTCAAGGAAACGCGTATAAGCATTCATCTATCACCGTCGGAGAAAAATAAGTATATTAGAGTCCTAAAGGAGTATGAAGACATCTTCGCATTGTCCTGTGATGATATGACTTGTTTAAGAACATCCATAGTAGCTCACAAGTTACCCACCAATCCCATGTGTCCACCAGTGAAGCAGCAACTCAGAAATTTCAAGCTAGATATGAGTTTGAAGATAAAAGAGGAGGTCACCAAGAAAATCAAAGCAAAGGTTCTCCGAGTGGTCGAATAACCGACCTGGTTAGCCAACACTGTGCCAGTTCCGAAGAAAGATGAGAAAGTTAGAGTATGTGACGATTGCCGAGATTTGAACTGAGCAAGTCCTAAGGATGATTTCCCGCTGGCCAACATACGCATACTAATTGACAACTGTGCCAAGCATAAACTCCAATCCTTTGTGGATTTCTTCGCAAGATACCATTAGATTTGGATGGATGAAGAGGACGCCGAAAAGACCGCGTTTATCACACCATGGGGAATATATTGTTACAAAATGATGTCGTTTGGTCTGAAGACTGTTGGGGCCACCTACATGAGGGCCATGACGACTATTTTCCACGACATGATACATAAAAAAATAAGAGGTGTACGTGGATGATGTTATCATCAAATCTAAAAGGAGTTTGGATCACATAGCAGACCTGAAGAATTTTTCGATCGGCTTCGAAAATACAATTTGAAGTTGAATCCTGCAAAATGTGCCTTCGGAGTCCCTGTTGGAAAGTTGTTAGGTTTCATCGTCAGTCGCCGGGGAATTGAGTTAGACCCATCAAAGATCAAAGCTATCCAGGACTTGCCGCCTCCAAAGAATAAGAAAGATGTTATGAGTTTTCTAAGGCGTCTCAATTATATCAGCCGTTTTATAATACAATCAACAGTGATATGTGAGCAATCTTCAGAATGTTGAGGAAAGATGCTGCAACAAGCTGGGCTGAAGAATGCCAGAAAGACTTCAACAAAATCAAGGAGTATTTATCCAAACCGCCCGTGTTGGTCCCACCAGAACCAGGAAGACCTCTGCTGCTTTATTTGTCCGTGTTAGATGGGGCTTATTGTTGCGTTATGGGCCAACATGATGAAACTGGAAGAAAGGAGTAGGAGATACATTATCTGAGCAAGAAGTTCACGCCTTATGAGACCCGGTACTCTTTATTAGAACGCACATGTTGTGCTTTGACATGGATAGATCAGAAGTTGAGACATTTATTTTGTGCATACACTACATATCTCATATCAAGGATGAATCCGCTAAAATACATCTTTCAGAAACCCATACCTACAGGTAAGTTAGAAAAATGGAAATTATTGCTGAGTGAGTTCGACATCGTCTATGTAACTCAGAAGGCAGTCAAAGGGCAAGCATTAGTTGATCACTTGGCAGAAAATCCCATAGACGAAGTGTACAAACCATTGAAAACGTATTTTCCCAACGAGGAGGTATACGATGGTTTGAGGATGTTCTTTGACGGAGCAGCAAACTTCAAAGGAGTAGGTATCGGAGTTGTCTTAGTATCATAAATCGGTCAACACTATCCGGTATCCGCAAATCTCAGGTTTCCATGCACCAACAATATGGCGGAATATGAGGCCTACATCTTAGGACTCAGATTGGCTATTGACATAAACATTCAGGAGTTGCTGGTAATCGGAGATTCAGATCTTTTAGTGCACCAGGTTCTAGGGGAATGGGCTGCGAAAAACACTAAAATATTTTCATATTTGCACTGTGTACAAGAGCTAATCAAGAGGTTCACAAAGATAGAGTTCAAACATGTTCCAAGGATCCAGAATGAGTTCGCAGATGCACTAGCCACTTTGCCTTCCATGATACAACACGTAGATAAGAATTTTATCGATCTTATCCTGGTAGGATTTCATAAGCAGCCAGCTTATTGTTCTCATGTTGAAGAAGAAATTGACGGAAATTTGTGGTTCCACGAAATCAAGGAATACTTGGAAAAGGGAGAATATCCAGAAAGTGCTACCCATACTCAGAAGTGCACACTTCGAAGATTGGCCTACTATTTCTTTCAAGGTGGAGGAATTCTATATTGGAAGGACTCATGATTTGGATTTTTTGCGATGCGTCGATGCCAAGAAGGCGTCTAGATTGCTCGAGGAAATACATGCTAGAACTTGCGGACATGAATGGTTTCATTCTGGCCAAGAAGATATTAAGAGCATGGTATTTCTGGATGATTATGGAAACGGACTACATCAAGTATGTTCAAAAGTGTCACCAATGCTAGATACATGCTGAAATGATATGAGTACCACCGAACAAACTTAATGTTACAAGTTCGCCTTGGCCTTTCTCCGCTTGGGGTATGGATGTCATCGGACCAATCGAACCCACATCTTCAAACGGAAATAGGTTCATTCTGGTGGCCATATACTACTTCACAAAATGGGTTGAAGTCGCATCTTACAAAGCTGTAACTAAGAAGGTTGTATTCGGGAGCGCATCGTTTGTCGATTTGGGGTACCAGAGTCAATCATTACTGACGATGTCGCCAATATCAATAGCTATTTGATGAAATCCATGTGTGAAACATTCAAGATCAAACATCGAAACTCTACAACATACATGCCGCAAATGAACGGGGTCGTAGAAGCAACCAACAAGAACATCAAGAAGATATTGAGGAAAACGGTAGATAATTACAAACAATGGAACGAGAAGCTACCATTTTCTTTATTCAGGTATCGTACCACAGTTCGTACATCAACTAGGACAACTCCATATCTACTGGTTAATGGTACTGAAGTCGTTATTCCCGCTAAAGTAGAAATCCCTTCTTTAAGAATCATATAAGAAGCTGAGCTTAGTGACGTAAAATGGGTACGAATCCGGTATGAACAACTAGCTCTCATTGATGGAAAAGGAATGAACGCAATATGTCACGGTCAACTCCACTAGAATAGAATGGCAAGAGCTTTCAACAAAAAGATCAGGTCAAGGCAATTCATGCCGGGGTTGTTGGTACTAAAGCGAATCTTCCCATATCAAGATGAAGCAAAGGGGAAATTCTCACCCAATCGGCAAGGCCCTTACATGGTTCATCGGGTATTGACGGGATGAGCACTTATACTTGCAGAGATGGATGGAGAGATTTGGCCAAAACCTATCAATTTGGACGCAGTCAAGAGATACTATGTTTAAGATTATGTTTTCACTTTCTATTTGATGTAACTAAACTATGCTTGACGTGATTCCCATTTAAGAACGGATACGTAGGCAGCATGTTAGTTCGGTCACATCATGATAAAATCTTCATTTTCCATATGATCAGAAATTGGGTCAAGGTCTCGAGTTTTCCTGATCTCATCACGTTTGAACCCCCAAGGAATGTGTTGCCAGAAGTATGCATTTAAACTAGGGCAGCATTTTGAGGAGTATCCTCAAAATTCCGAAGAAAGGAGGTTGTAACGTCTCAAAATGTGTCATAGTCACCAGTTCATCAAAATTATTTGATCTTGTACATTATCATATATTTCAAAAAACTACATTTTTACAAATATTTTCATATGCATACATTTTTTTTGAAAATTTTGTTTCTATGGCAGCCAGACGTTACCAAGGGTGACTCAAGCAGGGCCTCAAGGCAAGAGCAAAGGCGAAACAAGGAATCGTGAGCACGAACCAACATTTCCCCCGCAAAATTCACAATTTTTCTTTGGATGCAGGCACAATGAACATAACAGGAACGTCCACAAATACATACACACAACATGATCACTATCTTCATAACGACAAAAGTCGCCAAATGCAAGCACATCAAGCTAAGAAATGTTTTATCCTCTCGCAGTTAGTCATTGCTTTTTCTTGCATAGGGCTAAGCACTACCCTCATCATTGCATAAGGCCAAGCATTGCCTTTCCTTGCATGAGACTAAGCATTGTCTCTATTTATTGCATGAGGCTAAGCATTGCCTCCATTACTGCATAAGGCTAAGCACTACCTTTCTTTGCATGGGATTTAGCATTGTCTCCTTTCCTCGCATGAGGCTAAGCATTGCCTCCTTTATTGCATAAGGCTAAGCAATGTCTTTCTTTGCATGAGACTAAGCATTGTCTTCATACCTTGCATAAGGCTAAGCAATGCCTTCTTTATTGAATAAGGCTAAGCACCGCCTTTCTTTGCATGAGACTAAGCATTGTCTCCATACCTTGCATGAGGCTAAGCATTGCCTCTATTATTGCATAAGGCTAAGCACTGCCTTCCTTTGCATGAGATAAACATTGTCTCCTCTCCTTGCATAGGGTTAAACATTGCCCTCACCTTGCATGAGGCTAAGCACTGCCTCCATTATTGCATAAGGATAAGCACTGCCTTCTTTGCACGAGGCTAAACATTGTCTCCGTCATTTTCATTAGGCTAAGCACTGTCTCCATTATTACATGAGGCTAAGCATCGCCTTCCCCAACATAAGACCAAACACTATCTTTGCTATGTTGCATAAGACTAAGCACTGTCTCCTTTCTTCTCATAGGGCTAAGCACTACCCTCATATCATACAAGACTAAAGCCTTGTCTTGTCTCGTCCTCGTATATGACTAAGCATCATTTGTTTCCCCTATCAAACGATCGATATCGCCATATCTTTGCATTTCATGGGCTAAAACGCGTCACATTGTTCGAAGGCGTCATAGTCCGAAGGCACCATCTTTATTGCCTGAAGACATCATTCCATGGACTAAGGATCTCTCGAAATTGCAATTCATTATTCAAAGGCGTCATAGTCCAGAGGCATCATCCTCATATCCCAAGGACGCCATTTCATGGCATGCGAATCCCTTATCATACGCTTCACGGCCTAGGACGTCATGGTCTAAGGACATTATCCTCATCGTCCGAAGACAACCTTTATGGCACGAAGAGAATTTGCATCATGTTTAAATTTTTGCAATAACCTATATATATTTGCGTGCATCGTGTTTTAAGTTTTTGCAGGTAACTCGGGAGGTAACCGTTCTACAAACAGGAGCAATTTTCGCTCCGATTTTCGTTCACAATGTTCACATCCCTGACTATCTCAAACATAACTGACGGCTATTAATTGATTGCCTTTTTGTCCTATAACCGCTCAAATAATCGCCTTATATATGCATAACATTTAACATTGCATCTATAGCTCCACCTAAAATTATATGTTACCTGCAACACTACCTTCTTATGATAACTCCTTCGGTTTCGTTCGTTGTTGGATCAAGAACTACACACGACTTGATTCCTGCAGTACCAGGTATATGTAGGAAACTCAAGAACTAGGGATCCGCCCCCATTTTTTCAAAAATATCATTCCTCAGTCAATTCGGACAAAATTGGTCATCATTTTCTTTACCCGACAACTCTTTCATCATTCCCGGGTAAAGAGGGGTTGCTGTTGATACCCAATTTGGCCCTCATATTTTTCAAATAAGTATATATACTTTCAAAATATAATTTTGCATTGTTACTTAATTTACAAAATTCATACAAGTATTTCCTATAATTTTTAAAGCTTTAAAATTGATTGTATTGCATTTAAATTATTTGAATATGTATTAATTACACCTTTAAATTATTTTGTGATGTGACTTAATCATCCAAATTTATTATTTGCATTCACTTATATGTGTCATTATATTTTACCTCATTTTCATAATTATATTAGTATATTTAGGCTATTTACACGACTTTGCAATAATAGCCTATGTGCTATGCATAATTACATTTTTATATTATTTTTGCTGAATAGAATTTTTATATTTTTGTACTGTTAAGTTATTATTTTCAATCACTTTTCTGCATACTTAATATTTTATTGTCTATTAAATAGTTTTATAAATTATTTTATTAATAATTTTCGTGTATTGTAATTTGTAGCCCAATTTTGGGTTACTTTCAGACCAAAATCAAAGCCCAAACACCTGACCCAATTCCCCATCCCAAACCAGACGACCCCTCTAATTCTAACCCGGTCAAGACTCGTCTCCATGACCTGCCTCATTCTTCTTTTAATCTTGGTTGTTGATCTCATAGATTAACGTCCCATAAACCATCCACCTTTTTATTTAGACCTGCCCAAACCCTAAAGACCATTCCCCCAAAACCGGCCGCCCCAAAAAGGCTCTCAAATCTCCTCTTCTCTCTTCTGAAGAACCATATCCGCCTCTCCCTTAATTTCTTCTCCTAATCCCGTTGATAATGGGATTCCATCATTATTTTCTTACCATATCTATATTTCTCCGCTACTAGTCACACATTTATGGTATTACTTAGGTATTTGCCCAATTTTGGCAAATACCATCTCTATATCGGACGTGAATCAACTCAATCTTGGAGATTTGGACAATAGCTCATCCATATACATGAAGAAAAGCCTGATTCTTCGTACCAGTTTGCCGATTTTGAGTTTTGAACCCTAACTAGAGTTTGGAGTTTGATTTCTTTCCTTTCCGGTTACTTTATTGACTTGCATACGAGATTTTACTCTTTTTGTTCATGTTTATTTGACTTCTTTCCTTGTTTATTTGCCTGATTCTACCGCTATATAAACCCCTCCCCTAATTCCCTTTAAACAGACATTAGTCACTGAAATTAACTACTATTACTCTCGTATTCTCTCATTCTATATTGTTCTGAACTTTGGCTCTTGGCCAGCTAAAAGTTAAGGCCACCGGAATTCGAGTAGTTGATATTTCTTAGTGCGAGCAATGTCCGGGGTTCATCTGAAACCCTTGGAAACTCCGACGCACTGTTCTTCCTATTTATTTGTTTATCAATTGATAGCTGGTAAGTTCTTCGATCTTAACAGTTCATTCTCTTTCATTTATGTTCATACTCAGTATATGCATGTCTTTGAGATATTTATGAATCAATATGTTCCTATGACATCCATGTTCGCAATCTTATTTACTCTGAAATTATCTTGTGACCTTGAACTTTTTCTTGCATTAAACTTACCTAAAATTCCAACTCTGATATGTTTATTACATGTGTTCAATATAAAGGACTTTTGTCTCTCTTAAGGTCGTTTAGTCTAGCGTATTTGTACCTGAATGATTATATCTATTGCCTGGAATGAGCTCACTTCTTTAACTCTTGTGATTAAGCCACTTCATGCCTAGAGTATGTGCTAATCCTTATGGAATAATTCCTTTGCAACTTGACATTTTCTATGACTGATACTTGATCATATTGTCATACCAAGCATGCTTTCTTGATACTTAATGTACACTCCCTGAGTTTCTGTCTTCAACTCAATACTCTCTAATACTGCTCGAGATTTTAGGATGAAATAACTAGCCTTTCCTGTAGCCAACTAGTACTATGCTTAATACTTGCATGTCTTGCTTCTGAAACTCGATATGCCTCTTTAATTGTGACTAATTTTAAGCATGCTAAAAAATTTCCTACTAAGTTAAGTAATTGCTTGTTCTGATATGCTTTTCATTAGGCTTTTCATTATAGACACTTCATGTGAAGTTATGCTTGTTTCTTGTATGTGGTTCCGCTAGAACCTCATCTAAGGTTCTATAGGTTTATTCTGAATCATGCTTCATTGGAATGGTTTACTATCTTATGGTAGCCAATTCTGTCACACTTAAAATTTATTTATAGGATTACAAGCATGAACTTGCCTCATATGTGTCTTATGTGCCTTTCAATTTATCCTGACCTTGTTTATATGTCTTAGTTAGAATTGTTGTTTGACATAGATTTTAAAACTAAAAGTTTAGGTTGTTTAGTTAAATTCTATAAGTATTTTGTCACCTGTATGGCTGAATTTAGAATCCATTTGGGTAAGTAAGTTATTCGGTTGGGTCTGGTATGTTGGGTCGGCTTTGGTACTGTAGGTTTGAAATACAATGTTAGCATCTGGAGTTTGGGCCTAGTGTCCGTGCAAAGTTCTAAGCATATTGGAAGGCACAAATGTGTTACTGGATTAATATTTTTAAGTTGGTTTATGCTTGTTCAATATGATCTGTAATAACTTGTAAAACGGAATGACAGGGAAATTAGTGAAAAGGGAAACTTTGATACATTATCTTTTATATGAATTGGTAGAGATCATGCCTATAGGGTCTTAATTGTTTGTTTTCTCCTCATGCCTCATTCTCTGGAACCATCACACAATGTTATCCTCCTAGAAAATATCACTTAGGGTCTATATGATGACTTGAATGGTTAGAGAGCATGCTTATAGGAATCGCGCACATACTTCATTTCATTTGTCAAATATACTACATTTTTTTTCCATGTCTAATATCCAACATTCTTAGATAACATGTTTGTAGGATGCAACAATGTGATACCTTTACTTACCTTGATACCATGGTTATAGGGTCTTAACTAATTAATCAGCTACTTCGTGTTTTTTTTATATATTTTCATACTTAGATGACGTGCCTATAGGGATATAGTGTCATAAAACCAATTTTAATTGCCAGCCATTAGAAATCGTGTCTATAGGATACTGTCAACTACCTAAGACGCATATTCATAAGATCGGCTTAGTAATTCAGAATTCTGGGTTGTTTTAATTGCCATATTACGCAAACAATTAGAAATCATTGATATGCTCAATTTACACCTTAAAATAGGGTAAGCGATCGTTGTCAAATATAGTAACCCAACAAGGTTGGGGTCGAATCCCACAGAGAACAATATGAGGGCGTTTAGGAATGCTAGAGAATTATCACTTATCG
>ML299983.1:0-26134 GCA_005239495.1 Nicotiana undulata | reverse complement strand
GTTGGCTTGCCTAACCTCGCCGTTAGGCGCCATCACGACCTGGACCGGTTTTGGGTCGTTACATAAAGATTCATTTCCTTTGCCACATATAGATTAAATGATCGATGCTACCGTAGGTCATGAATTGTTAAGTTTTTTGGATGCATATTCTGGTTATAACCAGATTAAAATGGATTCCCTAGATGAAAAAAAAACTTCATTCATCACTAACAGGGGGACTTATTGTTATAAGGTCATGCCTTTTGGCTTGAAAAATGCAAGGGCCACTTACCAAAGGTTAGTAAAAAAAATGTTCCAAGAACATTTCGGAAAAACGATGGAAGTCTATATCGATGATATGCTTGTAAAATCAACACAAGCGGAAAATCATCTCCAGCATCTCTCTACTACTTTTGACATCTTACGCAGGTATAATATGAAGCTCAATCCGGAAAAATGTGCCTTCGGAGTACAATCTGGTAAGTTTCTGGGATTCCTTGTATCTAATAGAGGAATAGAAGTAAATCCGGCTCAAATAAAAGCTATAGAAGAAATACCTGAAATTCTGAAGAATAAAAAAGAAGTTCAAAGATTAACAGGAAGAATAGCTGCTTTAGGGAGATTTATTTCTAGATCTTCCGAGAAAAGCTTTAAATTATTTTCAGCTCTTAAAAAGCAAAATCAGCTCGAGTGGACTGAAGAATGCCAGCAAGCACTCAAAGACTTGAAGATTTACTTATCAAAACCACCGCTGCTATCGAAGCCAAGAGAAGGAGAAAGATTATACATCTACCTGGCTGTTTCAGAAATTGCCGTAAGTGCAGTACTGGTAAGGGAAGAAAAAGGTAAGCAATCCCCTATTTATTATGTAAGCAAGACTCTGTTAGATGCCGAAACTAGATATCCACATCTAGAAAAATTAGCTTTAGCTTTAATAATGGCATCAAGAAAATTACGTCCTTATTTTCAATGTCATCCAATCACTGTCGTGACTTCATATCCTTTAAGAAATATTCTGCACAAACAAGAACTGTCAAGAAGATTAGCCAAATGGGAAATAGAGTGAAGTGAGCATGATATAACATATCAACCTAGAACGGCAATTAAATCGCAAATATTAGCAGGCTTTTTAGCTGACTTTAGCAACAATATTACCCCTGAAGTGGAAAAAGAGTTACAACTCTTCAATGGTGTAAACCCAGGTCAATGGACCCTATTTACAGATGGCTCCTCTAATGTAAAAGGAGTCGGATTAGGCATTGTACTGACATCACCCACGGGTGAAAAGATACGACAAGCTATTAAGTGTTATCCAATCACTAACAATGAAGCAGAGTACGAGGCTGTTATTGCAGGTTTAGAATTGGCACGGGAGCTGTCAATTTAACAAATCGAGATCAACGGCGATTCTCAATTGGTGGTAAACCAAATGCAGGGGACTTACATCGCTCGAGAAACTCGAATGCAACAATATTTAGAAAAGACACGAGAACTTGTAAGACAGTTCAAAACGTGGAAAATAATACAAATACCCAGGGAGTAAAATGCTGAAGCAGATGTGTTAGCAAACCTTGCGGCAGTCACAGAAGTAACCAATAAAGACAACACCATTGTCGTCCTCTTCTTTCATTCAGCGATTGACCAGGACAGAAATGAGGTATCTTTCAATAATTTAAATTGGGATTGGAGAAACGAAATTCTCAATTTTTTGCAGAGTGGTACCGTGCCTGAAGATAAGAAAGCAGCTTAAGCGANAGATATTGTCTTGTACATAACACGTTGTATCGTAAAATGTTCGGGGGACCCCTAGCTAAATGCCTCGGACCTAATCAGACGGAGTTCGTGATAAAAGAAGTCCACGAAGGACATTGTGGAAATCATGCAGGAGCAAGGTCTTTAGTAAAAACCCTAATCATAGCAGGGTACTATTGGCCAAAGATGGAAGAAGACGCGGAGAATTTCATCTCAAAATGCGATAGGTGTCAACGGTTTGCCAATAATATGCACAGACCAGCGGAGCTATTACATTCTATCATATCACCATGGCCCTTTATGAAATGGGGAATGGATATAGTGGGACCTCTTCCCCTAGCTAAAGGACAGGTACGATCCCTTCTGGTGCTTACTGATTATTTCACAAAATGGGTCGAAGCGGAAGCATTCAAACAAGTGCGGGAAAAGGAGGTCAAAAGTTTCTTATGGCGAAACATAATATGCCGATTTGGAATTCCAAAGGAGATCGTGTGTGATAATGGTCCACAGTTTATAGGCTCTCAAATCACGGAGTTCTTCGAAAGTTGGAAAATTAAACGGATTGCTTCAACACCATATCATCCCGTAGCTAACGAACAAGCTAAGTCTACGAACAAAATCATTATCAACAATATAAAAAAGCGCTTAGATAAAGCAATAGGCAGTTGGCCCGACGAATTACCTGCAGTATTATGGGCATACACGTCAAAAACAGCCACGGGAGAAACCCCTTTCACACTTGTTTATGGCTCAGAAGCATTAATACCCGTGGAAATCGGCGAACCAAGTTTGAGGGTGACAACAGCTACGGAGCAAACAAATGACGCCAAACTCCAAACCAATTTGGACTTGCTCGAATCACGAAGAGAAACGTCTCTAATACGGATGGCAGCTCAAAAGAAAATCATAGAGCGATATTACAATCGTAAAGCTCATTTCAGATATTTTAAGATTGGGGACTTCGTACTTAAAAAGGTTTTCCAATCAACAAAAGAAGCAGGAGCTGGCAAATTGAATCCAAATTGGGAAGGACCCTATAAGGTCCGGGGCATAGCTGGGAAAGGTGCGTACGAGTTGGAAGCCATGGACGGCAGGATTCTACCAACGAGCTGGAACGCCATCCACCTGAAGAAATACTACTTCTAAGGAAAAGAAGTACCCCCGGTCAGGTATCGCATGTTCGATTTTATCTTTGAATATTTAAATTTTACTAACTTTTTTAGATGATAGGCAAAAAGCTAACCCATCACCAGATGATGACATTAGACCTGCAAAGACGCGAGGAAATAACACAATTCCCGGTCTAGGGTTACACTTTCTGATGGATATTTTAAAGGGTTAAGCAGTCATCATCTAAAAAAGTATATACCTTCGAGTCCGGAATGTTTTCCTTTTTCAGGGAAAGGACCACAAAGAAGGAACAATCAAGTGCTCGAGATCTCATTCTTCAAAGCTCAAACACTTGGGGGACTATACAGTATGGAAGGCCAAGATGAAGCAAAAAGACTGCCAGAAGTCAAAAGCTCGAGCCTAAAAGAACCATTTACCCAACAAGTCAAGTGATACGAGCAAAACTAAAAGAACTGAAGACTCCAGCACAAGAATTACAAAGCCTACTCTAAAAAACCTTCGAACCATGTTCAGGTTAAAAGGCAAAGTATCAGCTACGACGAAGAAATGTACATCTTACACTTATACAAAAACTGTTGCGACAAAAAACAGTTAGGGATAGAAGATCATCATCATTGTACTTAGTCAAAAAACTGTTATAATCAAAAAACAGTTACGAAATCTTTGTACTCAAGTAGAAAACTGTTATTCAAATAAAACAGTTACGGATGAAAGATCATAACCCTTGTATTTATTCTCAAAATTGTTATCAAATAAAACAGTTACGAATCACAATACATTTCTCTCGTACTGGTTATAAAATTGTTGCAAATAAAAACAGTTATGGGTAAAAACCCAACATTTACAAAAACGGTTACTAATGAAAAACAGTTATCTCCTTGTATTAACTCGAAAAATTGTTACCTATAAAAAACAGTTGCGAAATACAAGTGATTATCAAATCTGTTAAAACAAAACAGTTGCAACATGAGTCTTAGATGATAATCATAACACATGTAAAATGTTGTGAAAGTTCAAACAAAAACTTCTCACAAAAACATTCTTAAACATGTGAGAAATTCCTATCACTCTATTGCATTCCAATGAAGTTGAGACGTCTTCTTCATTAAGTATTAATCAAAAAGGGCCCTAACTCATAAACAAAGCCTGTCACAAACAAAGGCTAAAAATTTATACGAACACTACACCTACTGTGAAAAGGTTCAAAGTGAAATATGCATTTTCATGCAAAAAAGCTAAGAGGTACAAACAAAAACCTCATAAAAGCAATACATAAAATTGACTTAAAAGAGTAACATTCAAACTCATAGCAAAAAGTCTCGAGATTGTATTGAAATTAAAATAAGCGGCTAAGTCGAAAACTAAATACTAACTAGTACTTAGCCACATAAGTATTTACATTTTTTGTGCCCCCAAGTTGTCAGTTGGGGACTTTAAAGTTTTAAACTTACCCCCAATGGAGCTGGGAGTAATCACATCAATCCAAAGAAATAAAAAAAAGGGAGTGGGGATAACAAAATCTTCATTCTTGAGGAGGAGGAGAGTTGATTTCTTCAGGAGGAGGAACGGCAGCTGCTTGAAGATCCATGGGCTTCATCAGATGGAGAAAATTCAATACCTCATTGGGTCTTCTCCATGGCCTCTTTAGATTTAGAAATCTCAACATTGAGGTCGAAACCCTCCTGGCCCATTTCCATTAACGTATCATGACGAGCACTCATATACGCCCGTCTCACGTCAACGGCTGTCGCCTCTTCAAGATCACTATAATCCTTTGACCATGCCTGAATTTCAATCTTCAAGCTATCCTTCTCAGCTTCGGCGGCTTCAAGGGAAACCTTCAAAGGTACAACTGACCCCTCCAGAGTTCGAACTTTGACCTGGGCTTCACCAAGATCCTCTTGAGTCTGGTAAAGATTCCGTACAAGTTCACTGGAGTACTCCTCCTTCTGTCCCAGCATATGCTTTAGATTCCTGATTTCCTCCATGGCTTTCGACAACTGTTCAGCAAATAAGGATTCAAGAATGTCTTTGTCCTTGTTAACTTGGCTGGAAGAAGCTCTCTCCACTGCTAACTCCGTAGCAGCGATCCTCAACTGCTCCTTTAAGGTATACCTTTCCTCCACTAGAACATCCATGTCTACCTTTAAGCCATCATATTGTGCCTTCATATTGTCAAAATCAAACTGAAGCTCACGTAGCTCTTTCAACTCATTCTCTAAATTTGAAACTCTCTTCATGAGTTCTAAGACAATAAGGTGTGTCTACAAAAAACAGTAAAACAATCAAAAATGTTAAACTGTTATTCGAAGAAAATTGTATGTATGAAAAATTCAAAGGCATACCTTCAAAGAATTGTGCACCACTTCGTTGGCCCAAGTAAGAGTTGAATGGTTGTCAAGTTTGGACCTCTCTTAAGAGCCGATCAGAGGTTTGAGCCACATTTCAGGCTCACCCGTCTTCTTAAAAAGACTTCCTCCGGCTGGAACCTCAATTATAACCCTCTGCATCTCCCTGCTGGAAGACTTTACTTCCACAAAAGAAGGCACGGAAGCAGGAACGGAGGGAGAAGCAACAGATACGGACGGACGAGAAGCCGAGGGAGCCACGAGCACATCAACAGATATGGATGGATGAGGAGCTGAGGAAATAACATATACGGACGAAGGAGCGGCAGTAATAGCAAGATGAGCAGGAACAGCAGCAAAATCAGGAAAGATAGTAGCTAAAGGAACATCAGCAGGGTCAAGCTCAAACCCCTCATGGAAAAGACGCTCGGCAGGATCTTGAACCGGGGACTGAGATTCATCTCGGGAAGAAGAGGGCCTAATTTCCAACACGGAAGGAAGAGACTTGGGAGCAGATTCATCATTTGAAACTACTTGCCTTCTTCTCGACCGGTGCACCAAAGCACCCTCTCTTCCTTCTTCCTCTTCCCCTCCAGAATGGGGATCACTGACTTTTCTCTTCGAAGAACTGGCAAGGATGCTCTGAGCATGGGACAAAGACATCTTCGGGAGCGACGAACCAGATGCCCCACGGGCAGAAAACCCTATCAAGAAAAAAGGGAAATATTAAATGAGAATAAAAAGAACTCAGGTAAGGCAGGAAGTAAGAAAAACTTCGCTTACCGTGGGTCTTAAAAATCCAATTGTACTTCATGGAAAAGTACTTCCAAGATCTTTCTTCAACAGGAGCGGCAGACAACATTCTTTCTACCCAATCACGAATATCGGAGACATTCTCGACGGTATTCATGATTGCTGAAAAAGAAGAGAAAAACAGATGCGGTATTAAAAACGCAATTCAAATCTAAATGAAGAAAATAGATACGAACCAAAAAGTACTTACGTGCACGGTTCCACTTCTCAAGGAAGGGAAGATTGTTTTCACCAACTAAAACAGCAGTGGGAACAGCAACATACCTGAGGTACCAACCTCTGTCCTTATCGTCACCTGGGGTTACTAAAACTCTTTTACTCCGAGCAGCAATAGTAAAAAACCCTTGACGAAATAAGACAGGAGAATATAAATGAATAATATGGTGGAAAGTGAAGGGAACTGAAACCTTAGAAGCTAAAACTCTCAAGCAAGCAACTACTCGCCACACTAAAGGACCGACTTATCCTAGACATATATTGAAGAAGCGGAAAAACTCGATGATAACAGGGTCGATGGGAGGTTTAAATCCTAGTGTAAAAGGATAAGTGTAAACGAAGGAATAACCCGTCTTGTAAGACGTAATATCCTATGATTATTATTCGGCACAAGAATAGGAACATTAGACTCCCAAGAACATTCCCTGCGGACAAGAGGAATGTGACCTTCAGTAATAATTGTCGCATACTTCTCTACACTCTCCAAAGAAGAAGACTGTTCAGCGATAGATGAATTTTCCCTTGTAAAGACTATCTCAGCAGGAATAATTTCGTCAACTTTGGGTTCACGAATATCATCCTTACTCTTAGAAACAGAGTGAGAAGACCTAGCTCTAGGGGACAACAAAGACCTAGCGGAAGAAGGAGAAACCAGAGGAAGAAGGACCTCTAGTAGAGGCAGATCCCAAACTCCTCGGTCGACCACCTCTCCGGCTCCTAGATGGAGCAGAAGAAGATCCCAGAGTCTCTACGTCTATAACCTTTTCTGGTTGGTTCGATGAAGACATATTTACGAAAACAAAGGAAAGTTCTTTGCAAAAGAGGAATTAAGTATGAAAGTGTTCCGTGAAAGTAAAGAAAGGAAGAAGACTATTTATACATAAGGGCAACCGTCAAAACATGGAAGAATAATGATGAAAAGTCACAATCAAAGATGTCACTTCGTGACTGATATACCTGCAAAAAGCCTTAAAAGTGCTGATTTATTGCAGAGCCAATCAAAAAAGGACACATGGAAGGAGCATTAAATGGAAGTGATAAACGACGACTGTGTTCATAAAAAGATACAATGTTACGAAGCAAAGCGGCGGCAAAATATTCCCGCCGAAAATGCATATACACTTACCAAATATTAATCGACAAATATATGGTAAGTGGGGGGACTATCTGTATTGGTAAAAAAGAGTATCACACGTAATCAAGACCTTGACAACTCAGCTAGCTACGTGGATCAAGGAAAACGCAACAGATAGACTTGATTCTTTAAGAGGTACGGGACAAAGAGGCACGGTCAATAAACCCACGAGTTCATCAACCACGATAAACTTAATGACAAAGAAGAGATACGGTCACAGTGAACCCAGACGAAGCTATGGGCAGATTCGAGAATCAACAGTTAATGACTTATACGTTACGCAACTCCTATACAACAGTTACGGTTATCCTTTGTAACACCTCATTAATGTAATAATTAGCCATTAATGAGCAATCATGACAGGAACCAAATGTTATACTAGGAAACCCCTATATAAAGGGAAGAAATGTAACCCACAAGGGCATCTGAATTCTCGAATACAAACTACTTTACTTTTCTGCATTATATATTGCTTATTATTCCTTTATTCATTATATTATTCACTTGATTATCAGTAACCCGCGTTTATCCTAAAATAGCTTTGGTCAAGGAATTTCATTCTTTGGTTAAACACTTATATGAGTCACTTAGTGGCTTTGTTAACCACTTCATGGGGTGCCACGTTGGTGGTAAGATCAATCAAGCTTATCCAATTCTAATTAATTGTTAATTTATTTTACTGAGCTATTGTCCCCCTTATTCGTACTATTCCTATGTGGTTCTTTTTTTCTTTTTATTATTAATAAAATTAGCCATTGGCACCTCGCCTAGTGGATTTACTAAAAAAAAAATTATGCTTAAGGAAGTAGGGAGTTGACGTATATTGATGTGAAGGTGGAGTTATGGTTTGACATAAGTGTAGGATTTTAAATGTTAAAGTGTAAGTATTAAAGTGCTTAGGGAGGTGTACTCACTCTTATATCTTAATGTATCCTACCCGTCCCGCAACCTACATTACAACCAATTAAAGTCCTAATTTATCTTAGACTGAATGAGTTTGATTAGAAGAGCAGTACACTCGGGCAAGCCTATATTGCATCTTTTGTGGCATATGAATGTCGTTTCTGGGAGTGAGAGAATTATTTCTATCTTGAGTTCCTAATTGTTCTTAAATTATATTGAGTGTGGAACTACTCTCTTTTATTGTGTGAGGGCACTTGATTCATAAAGGAAGGGTAATGCTTGACCTCTACATTAGAATAAGTGAGCGAGTTGTGAAAACTGCGTGGTGATTGTGAGTCAAATCTTGAGGTAATGATGTTACACTATTGTGCTTAGTCTATTTGAAATATTCTTGGTGTAATGAGGATTGTTTAGAAAGGTTGTGTCTATATAAAGTGTAGTTTGATTGCTCGAGGACAAGCAATGGTTTAAGTGTGGGATGTTGATGGTAGGCTATAGTTACGTATTTTAATCGTTTATTTCACTCTAATTCACTACACTTTAATTGTGTTTGAGCTCTAATTGTTAGTGTTTTGCACTTATTGTATATTTATGCCTTGTAGGAGTGATTTCGAGTTATGTAGATGTTGTGAAACTAATTCGAGCTATTTGGAACTCTGAAGTCTAAGTAAAAGCCCAAGAGTTTAAGCCGGGATCGTGTTCGGGGGTCGAGGATCAATTCTGGACATCAAAATTCAAGGAAAAAGTAACTGCTAAAGAAATGCACTAGTGCGAGGCACAATGTGAAGCATTAGTGTAATTTTTTTCCAGAGATTTCCAAAGTTCAAAGACGGGTTTGTGGCCTGACAGGAAAAAGCATTAGTGCGACGCAGGGAAAGCACTAAGTTTGCAAGTTTTTCTATCTCGGCTAGAAAAGGAAGATTTCGTCTAGGCCCGACCCTACTTGGTATAAATACATGTAAAACGTTATTTTGGGGGATACTTTTGGACTTTGGACATACTTTAGACCGAGGGAGAGCACACCACGCTTGGAGGATGCTTCTAACTAGTTTTTCTTCTTCTCTTCTTTTAATCTCATAGTTTATTAGTTCTAGAGTTTTGGGTGCTACATGAACGTTGTAGTTTGAAGCTTGAATTGTTCTTATTTATTTTATCACATTGGTTTATTTATTCAATATTGCACTTAATTATTTGATTACTTGATCACCAATTGAATACTATCTCGGGAAAGGGAATTATAGATTGCATATAAGATTGAGTAGAGCGAGATCTTGAACTCGAGCATTGAGAACGGATTTGCGGTTAGGATAGGAATATACTTAATCGCCTTGCTTGGTTACTATACAGGTATTATTAATGTGTTCATGTTAATCCTAATTCCATCAGAATATAGGCGCTAGGTTAGCTAGAATAGGCAATTAGTACTTTTGGAGAAGGCTACGAGTAATATTAACCCCGTCAACCAATAAATCAGATAAATTAATTAGACAATTTAAGTGGAAGACTCAACGGGATTGTTACCTAACCCATAACTGTAGAATATCGACTCCCATTAAATTCGTGTCTGAGTTCGCCAATTCTTTCCTTTAATCTCTTAGTTTGTTACTCTAGGTTAGTTTAAGTTAATTATTCAGACTTTAGGATTCGCTTGAATAGATTAATTGTTTGGGTTAGTTTAGTTGATTGTTAATCACAAGTCCCTATGGGTACGATATCTGGACTTACAATTCTATATTACTTGTCGACCACGTATACTTGCGTATGGTTTAGGAAGCAACAAGTTAGAATGTACCCCTGACAAAACATGTCAAGTTTAGGAGAGTCTCCAACTATTCTGCCAAAATTTATATATCTGATCATCCAAAAGATACATGCATATAACCCTCATGAAAAGAGGGATTAATTTGTATACTTAAAAATTAGACAGTTTTTGTGCTAAATAGGTAAAAGTGATATTTTGCCGTTGGTGTATATAAGTCAAACTCATGCATAATTAAGAAAGAGTTTAAGTTATATAATTAAAAAAATACAACCCAAAGGAGATCCACATGTAGAGGCGAATTCAAGAAATGAAACTGATGGGGTCATTATTGCTCAATAAAAATTTGAGCAAATACAGGAATGAGAATCGAACTCATGCAATGCACTAAAAATCACGTTCTACCCCTAAATCGACTAGTATATAATGTAAGGGCGCCAAGTAAAATATATACTTATTATTATTTTAGATATATACAAATCTGTACATATATGTTTCGAAATTATCGGGGACAGTGATCCCTACCGTAAGTATAGATCCGCCTCTGTCAACAGGTAAACTTTCTTAAAACTTAAAACGTGAAAGTTGAATTATCTTGAAAATAGGACAAATTAGTTGCTATGACAGGTAAATATAACTTGATGGTAATAAAAACTTAATAAAGTGACATGTATATAAGTTAAAGTAATCCATAATTAATTAAGCAATAATATTTGAATGCTGAAACTAATATAGGTGCATTTCTTCAGCATATAACTCAAGTAGAGGAAACCTAGCAAGGGAGTCAGCAGCATTCGTACTCCATTCCTTTCTTTGAACGTCCTTTCTCTCTCTTCCTTTCTCGGCTATATAGCTTTCTATTAAGGATTCTTAATTGGCCCAAGTTCTGATCCCTTACTTTTAACTACGTACAATCCCTTTCAACTCCAAACATATATAAAGCCCTCCACCAATAATCTTAATTGTATTAGCGCTCCTTTCTATCATGGAACGTTTTCACTTTCATGGTCACGTCTTCTTCTTGTGGATTTTGTTTGTAATAATAGTCGTCGAAAAAGGCTCAATTGCAGAGGGGATGGGCGTGAACTGGGGAACGCGGGCATCTCATCAGCTACCACCAGACATCGTAGTGAAGCTGTTAAAAGAGAACGGATTCAACAAAGTGAAATTGTTCGAAGCGGAACCAGGAGCGTTGAAGGCGCTGGGAAGATCAGGTATTCAGGTTATGGTTGGAATACCTAATGACATGTTAGCATCATTGGCCAGCACTGTTCGTGCTGCTGAAGAATGGGTGCAACAGAATGTTTCCTCCTTTATTTCCAAGAATGGCGTCGATATCAGGTTTCCTACTCATTTTTCTTCCGCAAAATAGTTTGAAATTGTAAGCTTCAATATTTTGTCCTATTTTCCTATCATCAATATTAATGTCATGCGTAAACAAGCAATTTTCGGCAAAAACATGATCGAGCTTGCTTGTAAACTAAGGTATGGAATATCTGTTCAAGGTGATTTCTCGTTAGGTGATGATGCATGGCTTTCTTTGTGCCATGTGGATATATAAGATGTCATCAAACTCTACATGCAAAACAGTATGGATATATATAAACTCTAGATGTCATCATTTTGCTTTTCTTTCTATTTTCCCGCTTATTATACCCAACTGAATGTTTGTAATTTATAAATTTATGTGTGTAATTACTAACATAAGCTGTAAGTTATACTAGTACTGACAGCTATTGAACTTTTTATTCATTAATATAATTAAACCTATTAGTATAACATATTACTTTTACTTATAGTGTGTATTAGATAGAGTTTTCTGATGGAGTAGTATTTTTTAACTAATTTTGTATAAATATTTTTTATATCTCAAAACACAAACTTAAACTTTACTGTCATATGTTACTCTGTTTCATTTGCTCATAATACTCGTTCATCTCTTTTCCATAAGGTGTAAATATCTTTATTTGCTTATACTTTATTTATTTCTGACTGAATAGGAAGAAAAGAATAGTACGCAATTAGTCGAATTGCACCGTCTTGCATTCTTTATTATTCTATTGTTTCCCTGTTTTTTCTTGGTAGTGTTCTAGTCCGCTGACCATTATGACTTTCTATTAGTAGTCAATTAAATTGCACGTTGTGATATCTTAACTTTGTGTCTTCCTTATTTTAATTGAGAAATAAATTTTAGCTACTTGTATATTACTATTTTACTCTCTTAGCGAACAAAAGTAGTGTCATACGGAGTAATTCTTTTTCACATCACCATATGGTCGTATTTCTTCTCCATGCATTAAGAAAAATATGGTCAAAATTGTTTACTTTCTTCTTATTTTATACAAAATTACATTTTGATTGTCTCACAGGTATGTGGCAGTCGGAAATGAGCCTTTTCTGAAAGCCTACAAAGACACATTCATTAAAACAACATTACCGGCCTTAGAAAATGTGCAAGCAGCTCTTATTAAAGCAGGCCTAGGACGACAAGTCAAGATTACTGTTCCAATTAATGCAGATGTGTACCAAACAGATACTGGAGTCCCCTCAGGTGGAAATTTCAGATCGGACATTCATGATCTCATGATGAAAATTGTCAAGTTCCTAAGTGACAATGGGGGTCCTCTCACTATTAACATCTACCCTTTTCTTAGCCTGTATGCTGACCCTCATTTCCCGATTGACTTCGCCTTCTTCTCTGGCTCTTCCTCTCCGGTCGTCGACGGTTCCATCATGTATAACAATGTTTTTGAAGCTAATTATGATACCCTCGTTTGGGCTCTCGAGAAAAATGGTTTTGGTTCGCTGCCTATAATCGTAGGAGAAATCGGTTGGCCTACTGATGGTGATGCCAACGCCAACATTGAATATGCTAGAAAATTCAATCAAGGTCTACTAGACCGAATTAGTCGTGGTATAGGTACTCCTAAACGGCCTACACCACCGGACATTTACATTTTTGGGCTCGTGGATGAAGATGCCAAGAGCATTGAACCGGGGAATTTTGAGCGCCATTGGGGTGTTTTTGCCTTTGATGGAGCCATTAAATACCAACTTGATTTAGGTAACAATCGAAGTCTGACGCCGGCTAAAGGGGTACGATATTTGGCTAGGAAATGGTGTGTAATGGCACCTGAGGCAAATGTTATGGACCCGAGCTTGCCAGAAAGTATAAACTATGCTTGTACCTATGCAGATTGCACTAGTCTTGGATATGGTTCGTCATGTGGTGGACTTGACGTTAAGAGCAATGCTTCGTATGCATTTAATATGTACTATCAAACTATGAATCAACAGAAAGGGTCGTGTGAAAGGTTTCATAATTTATCGATCATTACAACAATTGATCCATCTCCTAGTTCTTCAAGCCAGGGCAGCTCTTCTACTTGTCGTTTTGAGATAATGATTGATGTGGGAAGGCACCAGTCAAGGGCAAATCCAGGAACTTCTTCAGCTACAAAGATCAAACATTTTTCTCTTGTTTTCTTTGTGCTAGCATTCGTAGTGGACTACTACATGTCTCTGCCCTAGCTCATTTGAGAGTTCATATACATATGTACCGCTCCTTACTATAACTTTCTTTTAAGTTTTATTCTTTCGTCCAAACTAATTGCAATATCCCTTGTTCCCTTTATTTTGTGTGTTTACGCTGTCATCCTGCTTTATATATTTAATTACTTAGTTATTTGCATTTGAGGTTTACTGGTACTTATATATATATATATATATATATATATATATATATATATATATATATATATAAGTATTATTTTGTTTACACAAAATTTATGATAACAATTAAACTTATGTTGTGATTTTAAGGATATGTGATTTCACTCAATACTAATTGATAAATATGAAAGTAAATGACAGAATTAAACTATAAATAAATCAAATCAGTGTTCGGATAGGGCTTCAGCCTCGAGTCAAGATACCTTCGAACTGATAACTACAAGAAAAGTAAAGATGGAATAAACTGATGAACAAGAACAAGAGTAAGAAAGAAAGAGTTGTATTATTTTTTTTTTCTCAGTAATAATGATGATCCTTACAAATGATTAGAACTCCTCTTTATATAGTAAATTCTACTTATGGTATAACTCTAATTACATAAGGAAATTGTATAATTGGCTAATTAATCGCTTCTGATTTGATTCGTTCCGAGATTCACGCCACGATCCTCGACCAATCACGGATATCTCGCTCTTCTGTTACTAAGTTATCCCCGATGTTACTCAGAGTTTATCTCTCTTGGCTTTGATTGATTCCGACCTCGATCTCGAACTCAATGCCTCAGTTTTTCGATGCAACGTCCCAGTCTCGATCAAATAATAAAATCGGGTGGCCCCGATTTCTACCGTATACAGATATTCCCCTCGTTTCTTGGAGTATAATGACAAGAAACGAACTAAGCCTTCGACCTCGATAAACAATGATGTCATCCCCCTGACGTAAGCGATGGAAGTAATCGAAACGTCTCGGCGGTACAGTTTAATGAGCGTCAGTTGGCGGTCGGCCACTAGTGTCGTTGAACCGTCACCGTAAATCGATAAATAGGCCTCCTTCTCGTTGAATCAAACTTTACCTTCACCTTCATCTGCTCTTCTAAGCTTTTATCTCTCTCAAGTTCTTCTTTTTCATTACTCCTTAGGTTTCACCGCTAGTCTCAAACCACCAAACCTTACTATTTTCCTCTTTCTTCAACCCATACAATGGAGAAAACATCTAAAACGGTTCCACAAAAGGAAAATGCTTCCTCTTCTTCTTCACGCCCGGCCGGCAATAAAACACATGCGGATCCGCTCCTTAAGAAGTGCGTTCTTGGCCCGTGTGTCCTTAAGCCCGATTTCAAGATCGAGAGACCTCCATCGGTCCTTGGTCGGTGTGAGCACGTGTCAAGATATATCTTTTCGATAATTGTGGGGTATCTCGAGCAAATCAAGAGGGATTGCAATTGGGGAGGCAGAGTGATAGTGATCCCCTCCCCTGAAGAGAGCATTACCACCCATGTGGAAGGGTACCTAAGTGTTTACACTTACCCTTCATATTGGGCCCCCTCGACCCTGTCATCAATGACTTTTGCCGTCAATATTAGGTGACTTTGGGCCAAATACACCCCTCCTTGTGGCGCATAGTGATCATGCTCCGCTTCTTCACCAACAAAGCCAGGGGTTGTTGTTCACCCTCAATCACCTCATCAGGTTATACAACTCTCGCATCTTTCGAGGGTTGATCAAACTGCAACACCGGGCAACCAAGGCGTTGTTCTCGAGCATCGACGTGGACAAAGACTGAGGGTAGATGGGTTGATTTGTTCGGGTGAAGACCTGCGATCTCATCTCGAAGGAGAAAATTCCATTTCCTGAAATGGAACCCGAAGCGTAAGTATCACTTAACTTGTTAATTTCCACGCTTTGTTTCATTTTTCTGCTTTGTTTAATATCTTTTTTCGTAATGCAACAGTTGTTTGGATGCCTCGAGCAATTCCTGACCTCGAGAGCTAGGTCTGAAAACAGGACTCGCCTTCTACCTATGCTGAGCGTTGTTGGCGCGACTTGGCAAAAGGCTTATGGGAAGCAAAGAACCATGGTAAGTTTCCTCTTTCACATATCTGATGCATTGGAGATAATTCTTTTCAGTTACTTAACCTTTTCTTGTGCAGGCCTAAGCAAGGATGCGGCCCCGAGACCTCCAAGGCCGCTAATTTGGTAGAGGTTGATGAGGCCTTGTCTCGTGTTGAGGATGCTTTGAAGAAGGATTCGGGAAAAGTCCCCGAATCGTCCGAGGTCGAAGTTGTTCTCGTCCAGTGGTGAGTATATCCGAGGGGGCTGGTCCGGGGACCCCTCAAGTTGAAAAGAGCGCCCTGAGTGACTCGCTTGGGGAAATGAAAGCAGTTCACTCGCCATCACTTCCTGCCTACTCCGAAGAGGATATTCGGGATGCTCGGCTTTTGGAGACTCCTGAAGTAGGCAAAGTCCTCGGTGAAGAGGATCTTTTACGGGACTACTTTACCCGAGTAAGTTTGAATTTTGTTGATGTAGCTTTCTTTCATTTTTTCTTTTTTCTGTCTAACTCCTTTCTCTTTTCATACATGCTTTATCTAAGTCCCAGGGTGAATTGAGCCAATGCGAGGCCGATCTCCAAAGGCTTACAGAAGAGAGGAATGCCCTCAAGCTTCACTGCAGGAAGAAAGACAAGGAGATCAAGGACTTCCGAGCTGATTTGTCTAAAGCTCGTAAGGAGGAAACCGAGTTGACCGAGTAAGTAATGATCCTCTTGAAAAACCACGGTCTCGATTTGGGGACGGAGGCTAACGTTTCAATGTCACAGCTGCAGCAAAAGATCAAGAGGATCGAGTTGTTCCGGGAGGAGGTCGATCGAGTGAAAGCAGACTCCTACAAGTGAAAGGAAGTCATGGACCGCCTTGCTGTTGAGAAAGAGACTGCCTTGGCCTAGTTGTCTTCAATCGAATCCCAACTTCGAAGTGCGAAGGAAAAGTGCTTGGCTCAGGCTAAGAGAATTGAAGAGCTCGAAGCTCAGCAGGCTTCCGAACTTGCAAAGGCCCAAGCTGAGGCCAAAAAAACAAAGGTCGAGGCTGATAAGACAGTGGCCATATATTTGGCTGATGCCGAAGCTACTCTAGATCGAGTGAGGGAGGCTGCCGATCGAGCACATTGGATTCCTAAGCTTGCCAAATGCTAATCTCGGAGAGAGACCCTCGAGGAGATCCACGCCCGAGATTTCGACATTTTCGAGGAGATAGCAAAGGAAAAGGAGCATGAAGTCGATGCCAGGCTACTGGCCTCTTCTGACGACGATGATGAAGATGATGACGGTAGCAAGAGTGGGTCTGATAATGATGAGGGACCCGAGGAAGAAGCTTCCCCTGAGAAGGGAGTCACCCCCGAACATAGCTAGGACCTTTGTAATTTTCTTTTCTTTTTTTATGTAGGACCCCAGTCGGTCCTTTGTAAATACCTTCGTTCATATATATAAGAATATTTCTTTTTTGAATTTTGTCTCAATTTTGACTTGTGACAGTTTCAATTTGCTTTGTTCCTTGTAAAATTTTGACATACTCCATGCCTTGTGAACAATATGTTTGAGACTTCGAATTTTAGGCAACTTGGCCGAAGTCAAACTAATATTGCCTTTGTAGTCGAGTGAGCTCTTTCTCGAACCTGAGGTAGTAAAACCCTTAGGTTTTAGTTGACTGAGAATGGACTCTCGAACTCAAAAATATAATGGCCCTTAGACCCTTGAATCGGGTTGATACGGCCTCAGAATAATGGCTTTTCCCTTTTCGGCTAAAAATTTAAACATATATGAATTCGTTATGCCTTAGCATGAAGTAAGTTTGTACCCGTTAGGTTTTTTCAAGATCTAATATTATCGAAACCCTTTGATTTTTATGCCTTACCACAAGTTTGTATTAAACAGTTCGATACCTCTTAAGGTTTTTCGAGGGTCGATATTATCGAATCCCTTTGATTATTTTGCCGAGGGTAGCCTTTTTAATCGGTTTACAAAAGAATTCGAAGGCCTATTTTCATTGCAGAATTCGGACATATTCGAGCCGCGTTAGTTTGGCCGTAGGCTTGGGGTCTGCCTCACGATTTCAAATCCAACGATTTATTGACCTACAAATCCGCTATTACACAACTCAACCCTTCTCTTTAGGCTTATTTCCCCAATAATACTTTGAACTTGTTCAAAGTGTTAGTCCCCGAGTAGGGTGGCCTTGGCCTATAAAATCGAGGGTTGCCTCTTCGAGGTCTTATGGTCTCGAATTTTAATAGTTTGAACATGTTGATTTTTTTACGGCAATCCCCGAATACGAGGTTGGTCGTTCGAAGTTTAGTTGCACTCGGCCCTTGAGCCAGTTTTCACAAAAAATTATAAGTATGGAACTTGTAAAGTAGAAATTTCATTAAGGCGCGGGACATATGGTAAGGAAAAGTACTTCTTTCAATAGTTCATACATGCGTACATGTTTTGCCACTAGGGTTCGAGTAATCTATACGGACACGGTTCATTCGATCGTTTGGTCCTTTACAAAATTTTCCTATCGAGTCTCTGATGACATGTAGTATTTTCCTTGAAAACATAACATCCGAGGGTGATTCCCCCTGGTATTCGAGGTTGATTGTAAAGAAGCCTCGGATACTCTAAGTTAGCACGAACAATGGTTGCCTCGTAAAAAACCTTACCGTAAAAACCCATTTGGGATAAAAACCAGTCGAAGGGAAAAAGAGTGCAACGTGTGCTTTAAGATATAATAACTTCATGCTTGGAGAGAACTTTGATGCCTTCGCTCGAACACCTAAAATAAGTTAGTGTAAAATGTAAACAAAAAAGGAGAAGGTCATACCTCAACAATAATATCGTTTGAGGAGTGATATGTTCCAATTATTTGGTAGTTGTTCGCCGTTTATCGTGCCAAGCTTATAGGATCCCTTTATGACGATGTCGAGGACCTAATACAGTCCTTCCCAATTTGGGCTGAGTTTTCCTTCGTTAGGTTCTCGAGTATTGAGGGTGACTCTTCTCATAACTAAATCCCGATTCTGAAGTGGCAAAGGTTGGTCCTTCGATTGTAATATCGTTCGATGCGTTGTTTTCGTGCGGACATTCGGACGAGGGCGGCTTCCAATTTTTTGTCTAGTAGCTTGAGATTCGTATTCATAGCCTCGTGATTTGACTATTCCGTTGTGTACCGAAACCTAGCGTTGGGTTCCTCGACTTCGACCAGGATCAAGGCTTCGGCGCCATATGCTAAAGAGAACGGTGTTGCCCCACTACTGGATTTTGACGTTGTTCGATATGCCCAAAGGACTTCGGGTAAAATTTCTCTCCATTTTCACCTGGCGTCTTTCAATATTTTCTTTAGATTCTGAATGATAGTCTTGTTTGTCGATTCGGCCTGTCCATTCCCACTAGGATGATACGGTGTCGATAGGATTCTTTTTATTTTGTGATCTTTGAGAACTTTGTTATTTTGCTGCCGATGAATCGTTTTCCAATGTCACATACGATTTCTGCAGGTATCCCGAATCGACATATGATAAGATCCTAGATGAAGTCTATAACCTTTTTTTCTCTGACTTTCTTGAAGGCCTGTGCTTTAACCTACTTAGAGAAATAATTAGTCATAATAAAATGAATTTAGCTTTACTTGGGGCCGATGGAAGAGGGCCGACAATATCCATTCCCCATTTCATGAATGGCCATGGGGATAAGATTGAATGAAGTTTCTCTCCGAGTTCGTGGATCATATGTTCATACCTTTGGCACTTATCACATTTTTGAACGAATTCTTTAGTGTCTTTCTCCATATTGGCCCAATAGTATCCCGCTCTGATGACTTTTTGAACTAGTGATTCGGCACCGGAGTGGTTCCCGCTAGTACCCTCGTGAACTTCTCGTAGGACATAATCGGTGTCTCTTGGTCCCAAGCATACTTCCATCGGTCCATCGAACATCCTCTTATATAATGTTCCATCTTCTGCCAATATGAATCGAGCAGCTTTTGTTCGTAGAGCCCTTGATTCCTTAGGGTCTGATGGGAGCTTTCCATTTTTCAGATACTCAATATATTTATTCCTCCAATCCCAGGTTACGCTCGTGGAGTTTATTTTGGCATGGCCTTATTCGATCACTGACTTCAAAAGTTGTACGACAGTCCCCGAGCTGATTTCGTCGTCTTCGACCGATGACCCTAAATTTGAAAGGGCATCGGCCTCACTGTTTTGTTCTCTAGGTACATGATGTAATGTCCACTCTTTAAATCGATGTAAGGTTACTTTCAATTTATCCAAGTACCTCTGCATTCGATCCTCTCGAACTTCGAAGGTTCTGTTGACTTGGTTACCACCAGCAGGGAGTCGCATTTGGCCTCGATGACCTCTGCTCCTAAGCTTTTAGCCAGTTCGAGACATGTAATCATGACCTCGTACTCGGCCTCATTGTTAGTCAATTCAGAAGTTTTTATAGATTTCCTAATTGTATTTCCTGTGGGCGCCTTCAAGATGATGCCTAGCCCGGACCCCTTCACATTTGAAGCGCAGTCTGTGTAAAGGGTCCACAACCCCGATGATGTACCCGATATTAACAAATGTTCCTTTCGGCCTCGGGTACGAGGACTAGTGTGAAGTCGGCCACGAAGTCTGCTAAGATTTGAGACTTGATGGTCGTTCGGGGTTGATACTCGATATCATACCCACTGAGTTTGACGTCCCATTTGGCCAATTGGCCCGATAGTTCGCGCTTATGAAAAACATTACGAAGAGGATAAGTGGTTACTCTACATATAGGGCGCCAATGAAAATACGATTTTAGTTTCCTAGAGGCGCTTATTAAAGCAAGCGCCAGTTTTTCTAAGTGTGGGTATCAGGTTTCGACCTCGCCCAAAATTTGACTAACATAATAAATGGGAAATTGCGTACCTTTCTCTTCTCGAACTAGGACACCACTTACCGCGACTTCTGAGACTGCTAAGTATAAGTAGAGTTGTTCGTCTGTTTTTGGAGTATGAAGCAATGGTGGTCTCGAGAGGTATTGCTTCAATTCTTCCAACGCCTGCTGACATTCCGGGGTCCAAACAAAATTGTTCTTCTTTTTGAGCAGCGAGAAGAACATGTGGCTTCGATCTGAAGACCTCGAAATGAATCGGCCTAAGGCGGCTATTCGTCCTGTCAATCTTTGTACGGCCTTAACGTTGTCCATGACTATGATGTCTTCGATCGTCTTGATTTTATTGGGGTTGAATTGGATTCCCCGATTCGACACCACAAAGCCGGGGAACTTTCCTAAACCGACCCCGAAGGCACATTTCTCGGGGTTGAGCTTCATGTTGTATTTTCATAGTATGTTGAAGGTTTCCTGCAAATGTGTTAAATGGTCCTCTGTGCGCAGGGGCTTAACTAGCATATCGTCAATATATACCTCTATTGATTTACCTATTTGTTCTTCAAACATTTTGTTTACTAGGCGTTGGTAGGTAGCACTATCATTTTTTAGTCCAAAAGGCATTATGTTATAACAATATGTGCCATACTTAGTGATGAATGAAGTTTTTCCCTTATCCTCCAGGTTCATTTGAATTTGATTATACCCGGAGTAGGCACCGAGAAAACTAAGGATCTCGTGGTCGGTCGTGGCGTCGATCATGCGATCGATGTTAGGCAGAGGGAAAGAATCTTTAGGACATGCTTTGTTTAAATCTTTTTAATCTACACACATCCTAAGTTTGTTCCCCTTTTTAGGGACTATAACTACGTTTGCTTACCATTCGGGGTATTTTACTTCCCGAATGGATCCTATTTTGAAAAGTTTAGTTACCTCGTCCTTGATGAATGCATGTTTTACCTCGGACTGGGGCCTTCTCATTTGTTTTACCGGCCTGAATTTCGAGTCCAAACTCAATCGATGTGTTGTTATCTCCAGTGGGATCCCTGTCATATCTAAGTGGGACCAAGCAAAACAATCCATATTATCAATAAGAAATTTAATGAGCTTAATCCAGAGTTTGGGGGTTAACCCTGTACCCAGGTATACCTTCCGTTCGGGCAAGTACTCAATCAGTATAACATGTTCCATCTCTTCGACTATTGATTTGGTGGCATTGGAATCTTCAGGATTAATGAAGGATCGAGGGTTCCAATAGTCGTCATCTTCCTCTTCCATTCCCTATTTTTCTGACTGATCGAGGCTGGTGATTTTGGTTGCTATTTGGCCTCCTGTTTTCCTTTGGCCTCTGATCCTCTTTGCTATCGAAAGAGCCGATATCGGTATTACCTCATCGACCGCGAACATTTCTTTTGCAGCATGTTGCTCTCCATATACCTTTTTCACCCCATCCGGTGTTGGGAATTTCATCATTTGGTGGAGAGTTGAAGGGACTGCCCTCATATAGTGAATCCACGGCCTCCCGAGTAGGGCGTTGTACCTCATGTCGCCCTCGATTACATGGAACTTGGTTACTTGAATAGTTACAGCTACGTTCATTGGAAAAATGATTTCTCCTTTAGTTGTTTCGCTGGCCATATTGAAACCGTTCAGGATTCGAGTTGCGGGTACAATTCAATCTAGCAGGATAAGCTGCTCCACGACCCTCGATCGGATGATATTTGCCGAGCTACTTGGATCGACTAAAACACGCTTAACTTGAATTTTATTCATAAAAATAGAAATTACTAGATTGTCATTATGGGGTTGACAAATTCCTTCTGCTTCCTCGTCGTTGAATGATACGGTGCCTTCTGGCACATAATCCCGGGTCCATTTTTCTCTAGTAATTGATATTTTAGTGCGTTTGAACACGGGCCCTTGTGGAATATCGACCCCACCGACGATCATATGGATCACATGTTGTGGCTTTTCCTGTTGGCGTCCCTTTATCTGAAATGGTTTTTGTCTCGATCACTTTAGAACTCTCGAAGGTGGCCCTCATTGAATAGACGGTCTACCTCCTCCCTCAGTTGCCTACAATATTCGGTTCTGTGGCTATGTGTGCCGTGACACTTGCACATTAGATTGGGATTTCTTTGGGAAGGATCAGTTTGTATGGGTCTGGGCCACCCAGTATCTTTGATTCTCCCAATTGCCGATACAATACCTGATGCGTCGATATTGAAGTTATACTCCGATAATCGTGGTGCCTCTGTGGGATCGGCGTGCTTATCAAAACCACTTTTGCTCATAAGTCCCCGAGAACTCTGTCCTCGATCGCTTCTTTGATCATTTCGGGTGAAATTGCGTCCGAAACCGCCGTTCTTGCGATCAGCGTTGTATGGCTAATATCGGTCTCTATTCGACTGATGTTCCCTATCGATATCTCTCTAACCTGTGGGCCTGTTCGGATATACATAACCGGAAAGAGTTCCCAATTGGTCATCCTCGACTCTGACCTTTGACTGGTACCGATTATGTACATCGGCCCAGGTTACCGCCGGATATTCAATCAAGTTTTGCTTCAGTTGATGTGACGCTATCGAACTTCATTCATTCAACCCCTGAGTGAAGGATTTAACACCCCAATCATTTGTGATCGGTGGAAACTCCATGATTTCCATTTGGAACCGAGACACGATCTCCATAAGCATTTCGTTATCCTTCTATTTTACTTTAAAAAGGTATGATTTCCTTGTCGCAACTTTTACGGCCCCAGCATGTGCATCTACGAAAGAATCCGCAAGTATGGAGAATGAGTCAATGGAATTTGGTGGTAGACTATGGTACCAAATCATTGCTCCCTTCGATAGAGTCTCTCTGAACTTCTTCAATAGAAGTATAGAACAGACTCGATCTTATCATCTTCCAAATCGTTACCTTTGATGGCGCATGTATAGGAGGTGACATGCTCGTTGGGATCAGTGATCCCATTGTTCTTAGGGATTTCTGGCATACGAAATTTCTTGGGAATGGACTTCGTAGCCGCACATGGAGGAAATGGCTTCTGTACAAACTTTTGTAAATCCACCCCTTTCGAAATTGGCGGTACCTCCGGTATCTAATCAACCCGGGAGTTGTACGTTTCTACTTTCTTATCATTTGCCTCAATTTTCTTCTCTCCCGATTCAATTCGTTTGGTGAGCTCCTCGAGCATCTTCATTATTGTGGGGTCAGTCCCCGATTCACTGGCATTCGACCATTATGGAACTGGCTTGGTCCGGCGGGCGTCTTCCGGTTCGACCCAACTCGGCGTTCACTGCTGATTTTGTAGTTGTGCAATAGCGACGTGTTGATCCTGTAGCATCTCGAATATCACTTGGTGGCTGACTCCTCTTTCTCCTCCGCCCTGTGTACCTCGACCATCAGATCGGCCTTCTCTTTGTACAATCGCGCCTAAATTTGCATTTAGAGCGATATGCAAACTAACGTCGACTGGATTGGCAATCGGTGCTCGAGATCAGATTGTGGAACCTCGACCCTTGGAGCAACTACATTGTCGTTTTCCCCGTGAAATCTGAGGCCATTATCATCATGTGTGGGTGCTGCTTGTGAGTTTGACATATTTGAAACTGAAAACACAAATACTTGACAAGAACAAGCGTAAAGTAGTGTGTGTTATCAGAATCAATATTGAATAATCACTATTATCATTGGTCCCACGGTGGTCTCCAAATTGTTTACCCTAAAATTTGGATAACATTAAACTTATATTGTAATTTTAAGGATATGTGATTTCACTCAATACCAATTGATAAATATGAAATTAAATGATAAAATTAAACTATGAATAAATCAAGCCAGTGTTCGAATAGGGCTTCAGCCTCGAGTCAAGATACTCTCGAACTGGTAAGTACAAGAACAATAAAGATGTAATAAACTAATGAACAAGAACATGAGTAAGAAAGAAAGAGTTGTATTCCTTTTTTTCTCAGTAAGAATGATGATCCTTACAAATGATTAGAACTTCTCTTTATACAGTAGAGGAATTCTACTTATGGTATAACTCTAATTACAGAAGGAAATTGTATAATTGGCTAATTAACCGCTTATGATTTGATTCGTTCTGAGATTCACACCACAATCCTCGACCAATCACGGATATCTCGCTCTTCCGTTACTAAGCTATCCCCGATATTACTCAGAGTCTATCTCTCTTGGCTTCGATTGATACCGACCTCGATCTCGAAAGAGACTTCAATCTCAAACTCAATGCCTCATCTCTTTGATGCAACGCCCCAGTGTCGATCAAATAGTAAAGTCGGGTAGCCCCGATTTCTGCGGCATACATATTTAATAATAATATTTAAATAAGTAAAAGGAAAAGAAGAAAACTCATTTGAAGAATTGTGTTTCTTCGTATTGGTTTCAACCGTTGCCTTTTTAAATTAAAGAGGTTTTGTCTATTAAAATGTTCACTCTAGCAGAAAATAGGTAATAGATGTGATCACAACAACAAAAATAGCAATCCATACAAATATAATTCTCAAAATATTCAAATAATGTTTTTTTGATTATTTTTTTAAATACTAAATGCAAATAAAGAAAATGCAATAAAATTAGCAACTAAGTGTGCAAAGGGTTGTAGATAAGGTTAAAGAGGCCAAAAATTAGCAACTAAGTGTGCAAAGGGTTGTAGATAAGGTCAAAGAGGCCTAGAATTATTATCTTACCGATTATCAAAATCTTTCTCGCTATGTTACCAATAATTCCGTCAACTTATACTCTACTAATCGTGAGAAATTCACTTACCATAATTCATTCTCGAGCAATCACAGTAATTTACTATATGTATTCCCTCGAACTACCCTAACTAATAATTTCTCACCTATCACTCTACACGTCAAAGCGTTGTTATCACTTATCCCATTTTTAACCATAAGTGTCATAAATTAATATTTACATCCCAAAATAATGTATACTAACGTGTGTGCCAGAAACTAGTGTCACAAGTTTACAGGCATCTAGTAGAGTGAGAATCCAAAAGAATACAAGTATGTTATACTGTCTGAGGAAATATAGACAGAAATAACAAAAGAAAAAAAAAACCAAGGTGCTGCTGGAGGTCGTCAAGGGAAGCAGCTCACAGTGAACCTCGACCAGGTATATATCAGGGACAAACTCCGGGATGATACCCAGATGCACCTGCCTCAGAACCTGTACAATTAAGTACAGAGCGTAGCATGAGTACATAAATAATATGTACCAAGTAAGTGTCCAGTCTAATCTCGAAGAAGTAGTGACGAGAGGTCGACTTGACACTTAATAGGGTCCAAACAGTATAATTATGTGTATAAATTAAAGAGAGTAACAAGTACTGTTACGCGGCGCCTTCCTGAGATGCTTTGGAAGGGCGACGTAAGGCTAAGCAACCGATGTCAAGGTGGTTGATGTCTGCCAAATGAGGTCCCCGCCACACGCTAGACTAGATTGTCAGTGCCGTGTGGGAATACCAATGCCAACAATTGAGAGAATAGTAATGATGTTTGAAATGATGAAAGCTGGATTGCAATAATGAAAGCTATTACAAAATGAATGGAAATGCGGTGTCGAGGGGTAGAGACACCAGTACAGGGATTTGCTTGCTTGAAAGTTTTGAATGCTTGATACCCCCTAATAATGCTTTAAAAAAATAAACCCAAGTTACAT
>ML299982.1:0-20489 GCA_005239495.1 Nicotiana undulata | reverse complement strand
ACCCCTCTGACCTGCAACAACTATATTTTAGCTTAAAGACATCCCGGGACCTACCCGGAACTCACCCCGAGCACTCGGAACTTCAAACCGAATGTTCCAACAGGTCCCAAATCATCCCACGGACTTGCTCGAGCCTTTGGAACACCCAAAACAATACTAAAAACTCAGAATCACACCTCAAAATCCCTAGAATCAAACTTAAGAACTTTAGGTTTTTGAATTCGTTAACAATGCGCTGAACCGACCTATACTACTCGGAATGACACCAAATTTTGCGACCAAGTCATATTCGACATTACGGACCTGCTCCTACTTCCGGAATCGCATTCCGACCCCGATATTAAAATTTTCACTTCCGGTCANTCAATATTCTTAGGTTTTACCCAAAATTCCCAATTCCACCATGAAAACGCTAGATTCTAGGATGCAATCTTGAAAAAGGAAGTTAGGGAGTGAAGAAAATGAGTTAGAAATCACTTACCAACATTTTGGAGAAGAAAGAGTGTTTGGAAAATCGCCTCTTATGTCTTTGGGGTCTTGAAAAAATAAAAATAATTGAAAATACCACTTATTTATACCCCTCTCAGCCCCCCCCCCCCACCGCAGTCAGCGAAAAAGGGACAGCGGCCACTCTAGCAAAGTCAAGAAAAAATGAAGAAAACCAAGAAAAATGATTGCAGTGACATGCTTTAGTATTTTCTGGAAACTAGACACGAAGGGCTACAACATTCATTTTTGACTCATCTCAGAATTCCTTGTAGATCAAAAGATATACGCCTCCGAAGTCGGACCAGTGGCCCAGCTCCTCCANGCGGACCGCGGTGGTGGGTTCAGAGTTTTTACCCCTCTGACCTGCAACAACTATATTTTAGCTTAAAGACATCCCGGGACCTACCCGGAACTCACCCCGAGCACTCGGAACTTCAAACCGAATGTTCCAACAGGTCCCAAATCATCCCACGGACTTGCTCGAGCCTTTGGAACACCCAAAACAATACTAAAAACTCAGAATCACACCTCAAAATCCCTAGAATCAAACTTAAGAACTTTAGGTTTTTGAATTCGTTAACAATGCGCTGAACCGACCTATACTACTCGGAATGACACCAAATTTTGCGACCAAGTCATATTCGACATTACGGACCTGCTCCTACTTCCGGAATCGCATTCCGACCCCGATATTAAAATTTTCACTTCCGGTCAGATTCTTCAAAAACCTTCAAATTTCTATCATTAGCCAAATGACTTCAAAATGACCTCCGGACATCCGAATTCACTTCTGATCGCGCTCCCAACTCCAGAATAACAATACGGAGCTATTCCCAGACTTGGAATCCCAAACGGACATCTATAACACTGAAATTCCTTCCAACCCAAACTTATGAAATTTCTTCAAAAATGCTATCTTCCGCAATATATGCCGAAATGCTCCGGGGTCATCCAAAACCCGATCTGGACATACGCCCATGTACGAAATCATCATAACAACCTGTTGAAACCTTCAGATCCTGATTCCAATGTCGTCTGCTTCAAATTCCAGTCTTAGCCGATTCTTCCAACTTAAGGTGTCTGAGATGAGAATTCTCTTTCCAAATCCACCCGAACTTCCCGAATTACAATTTCGATCATGCGTACGAGTCATAATACTTGAAATGAAGTTGTTGATGACCTCAAACTGCTGAACGACGCGCTAGAGCTCAAAACGACCGGTCGGGTCGTTACAACCGGAAATTAGGCAGCCTCACGCGGTCTCGCACCTGTGGCTGGTCCTCCGCAGGTGCGGTCGCACCAGATCTGGTGTACCAGCAGTTATTTTTGCTAGTTTTTTACCTCGCTCGGTGCCCGAATGGCATCTGGGCCCTCCCGAGTCCCCGTCAAAATATACCAACCCAAATCATAATATAGACTTACTCGAGCCTTCGAAATAACCAAAACAACGCTAAAACTAAAAACCACACCTCAAAACCCCTAGAATCAAACTTAAGAACTTAAGTTTCTTAAATTAGCTAAAAATGCGCCAAACCTACCTATACTACTCGGAATGACACCAAATTTATCAAGCAAGTCATAAATGTGATGACGGAACTATTCCCGATCTCGGAATTCCGTTCGGACCTCGATAACACAAAACACGTTCCAAACCTCAATTTGGACTTAAAGAAACTCATGTTTCACTATTTGGTGGCAAAACGCTTCCAGGTAGTCCAAAAGCCATTTCGAAACATACGCTCAAGTCCTAGATCATCATATGAACCTACCGGAACCTTCGAATCGCGATTCCGAGGTCGTTTGCTCAAAATGTTGACCGAAGTCAAACTTGGTCTTAAAAGCCAATCTTAAGGAACTAAGTGCTCCTATACCACTCTAAACTCTTCCAAATCTCTAATCACCCATCCCCGCAAGTCATAAATCAGAAAAAGCAACTACGAGAAGTCTCATTTAGGGGCACGGGGTTCTATAACGCAAAACGACCGGTCAGGTCGTTACATTCTCCACCTTTTAAACAAACGTTCGTCCTCGAACGGGTCTAGAATCATACCTGAAATGCTAAATAAGTGTGGATATCTGCTCCGCATGTCCTCATTGGACTCCCAAGTCGCCTCCCCGACTAGTCGGCCCCTCCACTGGACTTTTACGGCAGAAACTCTCTTGGATCTCAACTGGCGATCCTGTCTTTCAATAATAGCAATTGGCTCCTCCTCGTAGCCTAACCTCTCATCTAACTGAATGGTGCTTAAATCTACTAGGTGAGAGAAGTCGGCGTGATATCTCCAGAGCATGGAAACATGAAAGAACAGATGAACTCCTGATAAACTGAGAGGTAAATCAAGCTCATAAGAAACCTCTCCAACTCGCCTCAATACCTCGAAAAGACCTATGAACCTTAGGCTCAGCTTGCCCTTCTTCCCGAACCTCATAATACCCTTCATCGGCGAGACTTTCAACAGGACCTTCTCTCCATCCATAAATGATACATCACGCGCCTTCTGATCCGTGCAACTCTTCTATCTAGACTGTGTTGTGCGATGCCTCTCTTGAATCAACTTCACTTTCTCCAAAGCATCCTTCACCAGGGCAGTGCCATACAGCTTAGCCTCGCCAGGCTCAAACCACCCGATAGGAGAACGACATCGCCGACCATACAAGGCCTCAAATGGAGACATCTCGATGCTTGACTGATAACTATTGTTATAAGAAAACTCGGCCAAAGGCAAGAACCGGTCCCATTGACTCCCAAAGTCGATCACACAATCTCTAAGCATGTCCTCAAGTATCTGAACTGTCAGCTCCGACTGCCCATCATTCTGAGGGTGAAATGTTGTGCTGAGCTCTACCCAGGTGCCTAACTCACTCTGCAATGCTCTCCAGAAGTGCGAGGTGAACTGAGGACCTCGATCTGATATGATGGACACAGGCACACCGTGCAACCGAACTATCTCCCGCATGTAGATCTAGGCCAAGCTCTCAGAAGTATGAGTAGTAGCTACTGGAATGAAATGCGTCGATTTGGTGAACCTTTCCACAATGACCCAAACCGCATCAACCTTCCGCAATGTCCGAAGCTACCCAACTACGAAGTCCATAGTGATGCGCTCCTATTTCCACTCAGGTATACGCATCTGCTGAAGTAGGCCCCCTAGCCTCTGGTGCTCGTACTTAACATGCTTGCAATTTAGACATCTAGCCACAAGCTCTACTATGTCCTTCTTTATCTGCCTCCACCAGAAATGCTGCTTCAAGTCGCAGTACATCTTCGTAGCACCAGGATGAATAGAATACCGTGAACTGTGAGCCTCATCTAGAATCCTCTCCCTCAGGCCATCAATATTAGGGACACATAAGCAGCCCTGAAGTCTCGGAACTCCATCCTCGCTGATAGAAACCTCCTTGACACCACCCTGCACTACTGTCTCCCGTAACTCTTCCAAGCGCGGATCATCAAAATGTCGAGCCTTGATCTCCCCCAATAATGAAGACTGAGCAACCACACGTGCAAGAACTCGGCGGGGCCCTGAAAGGTCCAACCTTACCAAACATTTAGCCAAGGACTGAACGTCCAAAGTTAGAGGTCTCTCCTCTGCTGAAATATAAGCCAAGATACCCATACTCTCCTCTTTCCTGCTTAAGGCATCTGCTACCACATTTGCCTTGCCCGGAAGATAAAGAATGGTGATGTCATAATACTTCAGCAACTCAAGCCACCTGCGCTGCCTCAAATTAAGATCCATTTGCTTGAACAAGTGCTGCAAGTTGTGGTGGTCTGTATAAACCTCGCAAGACACCCCGTACAAGTAGTGCCTCCAAATATTAAGAGCATGAACAATCGCCGCCAACTCCAGATCGTGCACATGGTAATTCGTCTCATGAACCTTCAGCTGGCGCGAAGCATAAGCAAAACCTCGCCCCTCCTGCATCAACAAACATCCCAAGCCAATGCGTGAAGTGTCGCGATAGACTGTATACATCCCGGATCCTGAGGGCAATACTAGAACTGGTGCTGAGGTCAATGATGTCTTGAGCTTCTGAAAGTTCGCCTCGCACTCGTCGGACCATCAAAACGGGGCATTCTTCTGAGTCAATCTAGTCAGAGGAGCTGCAATGGATGAAAAACCTTCCACAAATCGGCGATAATAACCTGTTAGAACCAAGAAGCTCCTGATCTCTGTAGCTGAAGTAGGGCGTGGCCAACTCTGAACTGCATCAATCTTCTAACGATCAACCTTGATACCCTTTCTGGATACCACATGTCCCAAGAATGCCAATGAATCCAACAAAAAATCACATTGGAGAACTTAGCATACAACCTCTGTTCTCGCAAAGTTTGGAGCACAACTCTCAAATGCTGCTCGTGCTCCCCCAGACTACGTGAGTAAATCAGAATGTCATCAATAAAGACAATGAGAAAAGAATCAATATAAGGTCTGAATACCATGTTCATACAGTCCATAAATGTTGCTGGGGCATTAGTCAAGCCAAAGGACATCACCAGGAACTCATAGTGACCATATCTCGTACGAAAGGCAGTCTTCAGAACATCCAAGTCCCGAATCTTCAACTGATGGTACCCCGATCTCAAGTCAATCATAGAAAACACCCGAGCACCCTACAACTGGTCAAACAAATCATCGATACGCGGAAATGGGTACTTGTTCTTGTTGGTGACCTTGTTCAACTGGCGGTAATCAATACACATCCGCATGGTCCCATCCTTCTTTTTCACAAATAGCACTGGAGCACCCCAAGGAGACACGCTCGGTTTGATAAAACCCTTAGCCAACAACTCCTCAAAATGTTGTTTCAATTTCTTCGGAGCCATACGGTATGGGAGAATTGATATAGGTTGGGTGCCTGGGGCTAAGTCAATGCAGAAATCAATGTCACGATCCAGTGGCATGCCCAGAAGCTCTGAAGGGAATACATCCACAAACTCTCGAACTACAGGCACTGAATCAATGGTCGAAGACTCGGCGGTGGTGTACGCACATAAGCAAGATAAGACAAACAACCCTTCTCGACCATATGTCGAGCATTCAGGAAATAAATAACTCGACTAGCCGCACTAACTGAGGAACCTCTCCACTCCAACCTTGGCAACTCGTGCATGGCTAGAGTAACAGTCTTGGCATGGCAATCTAGAACAACATGATAAGGAGATAGCCAATCCATTCCCAGGATGACCTCAAAATCAACCATATCAAGCAAAAAGAGGTCCGCTCTGGTCTCGAACCCACATAATGTAACCACACAGGACCGATAAATCTGGTCCACAATCACATAATCGCCCACAGGAGTGGACACATAAACAGGAGCACCCAGGGACTCACAAGGAATATCCAAGGAACGAGCAAATAGGGATGACACATATGAATAAGTGGAACCTGGATCAAATAATACTGATGCATCTCTACCGCATACTAAAATAATACATGTGATCACGGCATCTGAGGCCACAGCATCTAATCTCGCCGGAATAGCATAGAATCTGGTTGGAGCACCGGAAGACTTACCTCCACTAGCATGAACAGGAGTTGTATGTGCTCCCCCTGTCTGACCTCCACTTCTAAGACGACCTCTACCAGTCTTCCCTCCACCCATGGGTGGTCGAACCGCTAGTGCTTAACTCATAGGCCGGTAACTCTGCTGAATGGCCTTGCCCCGAAGCCTGGGACAAGTCCTCCTCATATGGCCTGGATCCCCGCACTCATAATATCCCCTCGGTACCATGGCTTGCTTCCCTGAAGAAAAAGAACCCTGAATAGCTGGAGGGAGGTATGAACTCTCCGGCATAGCACTGAAATAAGGACCGCAAGACCCCTGATGACCAGAATACCCGCCGGAGGAACCCTATGGCTGGTGGGCGATAAGAACTCTCCAGCATAGCGCTGAAGTAAGGCCTCGCTGGGACACCTTATGGAGGTGGTAGGGGTACTGAATATAGAGTCCTACTAGGCTGGCCCATACCGAACTGACCTCTTCCCCTGGCTGGAGCACCTCTAAAATCCCTAGAGAATCTAGCTCTCTTATCCTGCTGACTCTGCTCTCTTCCCCTCGATCGGTAACCCTCAATCCGACGAGCAATCTCAACCGCAAGCTGATAGGGAGTGCCCATCTCCACATCTCGGGCCATGTTGGCCTTAATACCTGAGTGCAACCCAACTACAAACCTCTGCACTCTCTCAGCATCAGTAGGAAGTATCATGAGGGCATGACGAGACAACTCAGAAAACCTGGCCTTGTAGTCAATCACGGACATCTGACCCTGTTCCAACTGCTCAAACTGATACCGCAACTCTTCCCTCTCAGAGGGTGGAATATATCTGTCCAGGAACAACTGAGCTAACTGCTCCCAAGTGAGGGGAGGAGACTCTGCCGGTCTGCCAAGTATATAAGACTGCCACCATCTACGGGCCATGCCCTCTAACTGGAAGGTAGTGAAATTGACTCCAAGGGACTCCAGTATCCTCATGTGGTGTATTTTGTCCCTGCACCAATCAATAAAGTCATGTGCGTCCTCATGACACACACCTCCGAAGACAGGAGGGTGAAATCTGGTCCATCTATCCAATAACTTCTGCGGATCGCCGTCCACAGCTGGTCTGGGCTCAGGTACTGCTGCTACTGGCTGGGCCTCACCCACAGGAAGTGTGCTTAGGCTCTGATATACTGCTGATACATGACCTGCGGCCTGGGAAGTAGGGGTCTGTCTCCCCCTCCCGCCTGAGATGTGGCAGGATCCGCTGGAAATAAACCAGCCTGAGTCATGGTGTCCATGAACCGCATCATACGGCCCATGACCTCCTAGAATCCCGGCGCCGTCGTAAAGTCTAATGGGGCAGGATCTGCTATGGGTGCCTCGCCCTGCTCCACTGTGATGGGATCCTCTGCCAGATCCGCTGGGGGTGCTACTAGAATAGCTCTGGGATGCCCTAGTCCCCTACCTCGGGTTGGTGCCCTCCCCCGGCCTCTGCCACAGCCTCGGATGACGGAGGTAGCGGCCCCTCCCGGGTCTGGAATGTCGGTTGTGCGCGTCCTCACCTTTTGTGAGAGAATAGAATAGTAAGATTTAGTATACCATCAACTGCATGATAAAAGCTGAATAAAGAGAGATTTCCTAACACCGTATAGCCTTCCGAAGATAAATACAGACGTCTTTGTACCTATCCGCAAGACTCTATTAGGTTTGCCCGTAATGTGTGAGACCTACGTGAACCTAGAGCTTTGATACCATGTTGTCACGACTAGAATCCTAATCATGTCGCGATGGCGCCCCATCACTAAAGTCAGGCAAGCCAATATCAATTTACTAGAGAGTTTCATTCAATCTACTAAAACATTTTTCGTTACTTACTAAATTCGAATTTGAGACATTAAGTGAAATAGACAACTTAGGACATTTTAAACAGAAGCAGCTGTAAAAGTCATAATTTTATATCTACAGTCAAACAATATAATGTCTACTACGTGTGTGCCAGGAACTAGTGTCACAAGTTTACATGCATCTAGTAGGAATGAGACTCCAAAAGAATACAAGTTTGCCCTAGTGTCTGAGGAAAAGTAAACAGGCATAATAAAAGAAAGCAAACTCCATGGCGCTGCTAGAGGTCGTCAGGGAAAGAAGCTCACCGAGAAGTCTGAACCAGATATAAGTCAAGGACAGGGTACGGACTGATACCCAGATGCACCTGCCTCAGAACCTGTACAATTAAGTACAGAAGCGTAGCATGAGTACGTAAACAATATGTACCCAGTGAGTATCCCGTCTAATCTCGAAGAAGTAGTGACGAGAAGTCAATGTGATACTTACTAGGGTCCAAATAATATAGTTTAAATGTAAGACTAAGCAGGAATAGCAGTCATGAATAACAATGAAGACAGGGGCATCAAATAACATTTACAACTATCTTTACGTGTCAAGTTCTCTAGCATATAAATTACCTAGCTTCTTCTTTTTTCCTGATATTCTGTAGACCTACATTCACATAACACCCAAACAATTTACAAACACATGAGATGCCATGAATATACAGCCGATACGGCGCGAAAATAAATGTGCACTGTCGAAGGGTCGAACGGCTTGAACCATAGATGCATCTATTACACCGCTCGCAAATCGAACATGCGACGCGGTTGACATAATATTAGGGCTACCCCGCTCGCGAATCATACGTGGGATGCGGGTACCCGTATACATACACATAATTAACAGGATATCAGGAATTCAGTACGGGATATACTTACAGGAAAAGGATTCCATAATAATAATTTCAAAATGTAACCTCCAAGATACACATTCAATAGTTCAAGGATATTAGGAAGTCTAAATTAACATTTAAGATTATAGATACGGCACATAAAGCATGCTTGTGAATCCTAAAACTACCCGACATAACATGATAGTAGCTACGCGCAGACTCTCGTCACTTCGCGTGTGCGTATCCCCTGCAATTAAAGACATGCAATCATTATATTTACCTATGGGGACAATTCCCTCTTACAAGGTTAGAAAGGAGACTCACCTCGTGTCGAGCCTACTTTCCGGGTCAAGAATGCGCCCGAAACTCCGAACTCGTCTCCCAAGGACTCGAAACTAGTCAAATGTTGTATAAATAAATTAATTTATATTCAAAAGTATGAAATTCCCCTATTTAATTACTTATTTCAACCTACTTTGAAAAATCCTAAAATACACCCACGGGCCCACATGCTCGGACTCCGGAAAGTTTTTAAGGCAACACTCACCCATAGCCTAAGGATCAATAATATATAATTGTTGCATGATTTCATAACTAGTTAGTTAGTAATTCTCTCGATTACATAAAACCCTAGGTTTTTACTCTCACCCTTGATTTATACTAATTTAGGATGTTAACCTATCTAGGAATTCAAGTAATTAAGCTAGGTTATAGTAGAAATTTCTTTCCTTTCAGTAACTAGGTCGGATACCCTCTTGTGAGCTCTCAAAATCGCCTATGGTGGAGAAGAAATGGTGAAAAATGAATAAGTCCCATATTTTAAAGGAACCTTACTACTTTCAGGGTTTTCACACTTGCGACTTCGAGGACCGCACCTGCGGTCTCGCATCTGCGAGAAATATCTTGCATCTGCGGAATTGGGGAAGGGGTGTCTGGGCTCGCACCTGCGGAGCGGAGTCCGCACCTGCGGCTCCGCCTCTGGGGATATTGATCCGCACCTGCGGAAATAGGGCAGCCTCACCTGGGGCCGCACCTGCGAGGCAAGGACCGCAGAAGCGATATCGCACCTGCGGCTGGTCCTCCGCAGGTGCGGTCGCACCTGATCTAGTGCACCAGCAGTTATTTTTGCTGGTTTTTGGCCTCGCTCGATGCCCGAACGGCCAATGGGCCCACCCGAGTCCCCGTCTAAATATACCAACAAGTCCCAAATCATAATACAGACTTGCTCGAGCCTTCAGAATGCCTAAAACGACGCTAAAACTAAAAATCACACCTCAAAACCCCTAGAATCAAACTTAAGAACTTAAGTTTCTTGAATTAGCTAACAATGCGCTGAACCTACCTATACTACTCGGAATGACACCAAATTTATCAAGCAAATCATAAATGACATGATGGAACTATTCCCGATCTCGAAATTCCGTTCGGAACTCGACAACACAAAACACGTTCCAAACCTCAATTTGAACTTAAAGAAACTCCTATTTCACTATTTGGCGCCGAAACTCTCCCGGGTCATCCAAAAGTCGTTCTGAACATACGCCCAAGTCCTAAATCATCATATGAACCTACCGGAACCTTTGAATCGCGATTCCGAGGTTGTTTGATCAAAATATTGACCGAAGTCAAACTTGGCCTTAAAAGCTAATCTTAAGGAACTAAGTGCTCCTATACCACTCTAAACTCTTCCAAATCTCAAACCACCCGTCCCCGCAAGTCATAAATGAGAAAAAGCAACTACGAGAAGTCTCATTTAGGGGCATGGGGTTCTAAAACGCAAAATGACCGGTCGGGTCGTTACACTTATGCTGAGTTAATTTTCCCTCTTTTGTTGTTATCGAGGTTTATGTACTCTGTGTGGAGCCTTGGGCTATTTGCTGTGAAATTAATTGATTTTGTTGTATCTTTGGAATTGGTTGTGGCTTATGGAAAATTTATAATATGAATTGTTGTTTTGTATTGTCGTGGTAATATCCGTGTAAACAGTTATGTGATTTGGGTTACTGTTATGCGGCGGATAAAGGTGGCATTCCACCGTTGATATTGTGTGAGTATAAGGGTGGCATTTCAATGTGGTTATGTATTGGAATATTGTATGGCGGAGTGATAAGGGTGGCTATTACAAGAGCAATAAGGGTAGCTAGAGGAGGGATACGGGTGGTTATGGTCAGGGATGATATGTGGTGACGTGGGAATATTGTGTTGGTGATTTTCATGCGATGTTGTGATTTTCTGGTGATTTCTTTTATATATTGTGCAATTTATTTTATAATTCCAGTAAATTTGATAATAGTCAGATATATGTTGAAATTATGAGCCTTTGGATACTGCCGGGCGGATTATGATATGGACATGAGGTGCGGGGATAAAAGATGAATTTATTATTTGTACGTGAAATGTTCGTACAGTTATGATATGAAATATGGGCACGAGGTGCCCTGGTTATATAATGAAAATAATATTGGCACGTGAATTATCCGTGCAATCGTGATATGAAATGTGGCACGAGGTGCCGTGAGTAAATGATGACGATATTGGCACGTGAGTTGTCCGTGCATTTGCGAAAAAAATATTGGCATAAGGTGCCGTGGAAATATGAAAATGGGCTGAGACCCGTATATTTTATTGGAAATAAGGTGTCACATGGTGACTTTTATTTGAAAGAATTATTCGAAAAATATTATTTGAAAAATGTTTTTATTCGAAAGATATTCATTTGGAAGAATTATATTTGAAAGATATTTGTTGAAAGAATTATATTAGAAAGAATTTTATCTGAATGAAGTATATTCGAAATATATTTATCGGAAGATATTATATCCTAAAGATTATTATTGGGAAGATTTATAGTTTAAAGATTTATATATGAAGAATTTGATTAATTAGTCGTACTTGTATTCATTAATTGTTGAGAAGTATATATATATATATATATATACTTCTCAACAATTAATGAATACAAGTACGACTAATTAATCAAATTCTTCATATATAAATCTTTAAACTATAAATCTTCCCAATAATAATCTTTAGGATATAATATCTTCCGATAAATATATTTCGAATATACTTCATTCAGATAAAATTCTTTCTAATATAATTCTTTCAACAAATATCTTTCAAATATAATTCTTCCAAATGAATATCTTTCGAATAAAAACATTTTTCAAATAATATTTTTCGAATAATTCTTTCAAATAAAAGTCACCATGTGACACCTTATTTCCAATAAAATATACGGGTCTCAGCCCATTTTCATATTTCCACGGCACCTTATGCCAATATTTTTTTCGCAAATGCACGGACAACTCACGTGCCAATATCGTCATCATTTACTCACGGCACCTCGTGCCACATTTCATATCACGATTNATATATATATATATATATATATATATATATATATATATATATATATATATGGTGTTCCTGTTGCCCTGTTTTTATATCACTGGTTGATTATTGTTGTCATCATTGTTATTTATTTCCTATTATTTTTATATGTTATACTGCACAGGTTAATAGATTAGCGAGTGTCTTGACTGTACCTTGTCACTATTCCACCGAGGTTAGTCTTGATACTTACTTGGTACCGATTGTGGTGTACTCATACTACACTTCTGCACATTTCTGTGCAGAGCTAGGTATTGGAGATATCGGCCTCGAACAGAGATAGAGTGTGACCGCAAGGATTCAAGGTGGAGCTATTTGGTCGTCGCAGTCCCTTGGAGTCTTTCCATTTTATTGTACTGTCAACTTTTATTCGAACACTATTGCATATTCGACCTTGAGATCCTTGTTTGTATTCAGTTAGAGTTCGTGACTCAGTATTACCAGTCTTGGGAGATTTTTTTTATATTTGTTCCCGCTTTTGGTTTCGACACTTGTATTGAATTATATGTCTAAAAAAGGCTTGAATTGTTACTTTAATTGGCTTACTTAGTCTTAGAGACTAAGTGCCATCACGACACATGTGGTGGGATTTTGGGTCGTGGGTATATGTATATATATATATATATATATGAGGGAAAAATTGGGTATCTGTCACAACCCAAAACCTATGGGTTGTGATGGCGTCGAACACCACTGTCAGGCAAGCCAACCCCTTAATCAGTTGAAATACCTTCCTGTTTAACAATTTCGAAACCATTGCCTTTATTGCATTGCATAATCAAATAAATAATTTTTTTTGTAAATTAAACACGACAGGAAATCCATTTAATTCATTAAAGCAAGACCCAACACATCCCAGAACCCGGTGACACAAGTACATGAGCAGTTTCTAAGTATTTATACAATTATACAACTCTTGTCCGAGAAATAAATGGGACAAAGGCAATACAGATACAATGTAAAGATATAGAAAGAAGGAGACTCTGTCAACTGAGGAACGCCTCCGGATGAATGCAGCTCGAGTAAGTCTCCAATTCAATCGCTGAACTATGAAGATACCTGTGCAACAAAATGCACAGAAAGTGTAGTATGAGTACATATACATATATGTACCCAGTGAGTATCCCGCCTAACCTCGAAGAAGTAGTGACGAGAGGTCGACTTGACACTCACTAAGGTACAATAATAATAATATAAGACAGGATATAATGAAATACAGTAGGCAGGTAAGGCAGTGAAGCAGCAAATATATATAAGGCACTGAAATCCAAATAAATTCTGAAAATAATTAAATAAGTAATTTCCTTTCTTTAAATCCACCGTGGCGTACGGCCCGCTCCCATAAATGTATCTTGGAATCCGCTGTGGCGTAAGGCCCGCTCCGATAAATGTATACGAATATCCTCTCAAATCCGTCGTGGAGTACGGTTCGATCCCATATATGTACCATACTTTTCAACTCTGTCATGGCGTACGGCCCGATCCCATATATATTACAAATACTTTTCAACTCCGTTGTGGCGTACGGCCCGATCCCATATATATTACAAATTCTTTTCAATTTTGTCGTGGCGTATGGCTCGATCCCATATATTTTACAAATATAAGAGTGGGGGAAATCACACATCGCTCGCGGAATGTAAATTGCGAAGCAGTCACATGCACACACAATAATCTTAAAAATTTACTTTCCTTAACCAATTCCTTCCAATTATCAAATTCCATAAAATCTCGATGAAAAGCAATATCACGCGATATCATGGGTTCATAACATATATGTCATTTTTAAAAAAGGGTACAAGGCATGATGTGACCATAAAATTTCACGACATGGAACAATTCCTTTTTATATTACTTTCCTGAAAACAATTTCTTTCGTATTAGCTAAATTTCCGTAAAACTTAGAGAAAACATAACTACGTATAGCAGGATTTCATAACATATAGTTCATCACGAGAAGAACACAAGGCCTGATGTGGTGCCTAACTACCCGAACATAACAATAATAGCCGCTACGTACGGACTCTCGTCACTTGGTGCGTACGTAACCCCCACAAACAATTACACACAGCATGTAGAACACCTATGGGGACAGTTCCCTCTTACAAGGTTAGAAAGGAGACTCACCTCGCTCAGAAGATTCATCACCAGCTTCCGAGCCCCTACGATGACCCCAACGGATGCGCAACGCCCCCAAACTATCCAAATAACGATAATTCAATGAAAATATACTCAATTGATCATAACAAATTCAAATTACAGAGTTACTCAGCCCGGCTCAATGAAATGACCAAAAATGCCCTCGGGCCCACGTTCCCGGACTTCGAAATTTCTTGAAGATATTCTCTACCCGAAACTTTACTAATTCAATTACACAATTTAATCAAATATTCATGCTCAATTCGTGGCTAAAATCCAAATTTCCAAATTTCTAGGTTTTCTTCAAAAATCCTAATTTTCCCACAATTTCTCATGTTTAATCCATGTATAAATCTTGTATTTAACTTGAAATGAGTAGGAGTAACTTACCTTAACGTAGATGACGAAATCCTCTCTTGAAGCTCTCCAAAAATCGTCAATGGCTTTGAAGGAATGAAGAAAATGACCAAAATCCCGGTTTAAAACAACACTGCCCAGTTCTGACCCTCTATGTGATCGCATGAATTCCTCTGCGATCGCATAGGTCATCCTGCTGCCTCCTCCGTGATCGCACCGCACTAACCGCGATCGCACAAGCCAATACCCTGCACCCTCATCTCGCTCCTCTATGCGAATGCAACGATCCGATCTGCGATCGCACTAGCCGATTTCATCCTCCTATGCGATCACATTGCACCTCCTGCGATCGCATAGGCAAAAAAATCTTTCCCCTCAATTCCTTCTCCGCGGTCACACAGCTAAGGCTGCGATCGCATAGAACACCAGCAGCACCAGAAACCAGCAACAGCAAATTCACTCTGAAATGTCTCGAAACCACCCTGAAACACACCCGAGGCCCCCGGGACCCCGTCCAAATCACACGAACCAGTCCCATAACACCCCACGAACTTGCTCGAGGCTTCAAATCACATCAAACAACGCCGAAATCACGAATCGCGCTAAAATCCAATTTTATGAACTTTGAAATTTCTAACTTTCACATCCGATGCCAAAACCTATCAAATCACGTCTGATTGATCCCAAATTTTACACGCAAGTCATATTCAACATTATGGACCTTCTCCAACTTTCGGAATCACATTCCGACCCCGATATCAAATTCTCCACTTCCGGTCGGATTCTCAAAAACCTTCAAATATCTATCTTTAGCCAAATGGCTTCAAAATGACCTCCGGACATTCGAATTCACTTTTGATCGCGCTCCCAACTCCAGAATCACGATACGAAGCTATTCCCAGACTCGAAATCCCAAACGGACGTCAGTATCTATGAAATTCTCTTCAAGCCAAACTTAGGAAATTCCTTCAAAAATGCTAACTTCCACATAATACGTCGAAATGCTCTCGGGTTATCCAAAACCCGGTCCGGACATACGCCCAAGTCCAAAATAATCATACGAACCTGCTGGAACCTTCAGATCCTGATTCTGAGGTCGTTTACTCAAAATTCCAATCTTACTCAATTTCTTCAACTTAAGGCCTCTAAAATGAATATTTTCCTTTCAATTCAACTCCGATCTTCCTGAATTTCAATTCCAACCATACGCACAATTCAATATACCTGAAATGAAGATGTTCAGGACTTCCAACCGTTGAACGAAGCTAGAGCTCAAAACGACCGGTCGGGTCGTTACAGTATCAATAATAATCATCAATGAAACTAACAAAATAATGAAATCCCAAGGTTGAACTGACTCTACTAGGACCCCATATATCACAATAAACTAAAGAAAAAATAGACTTTGCACGACTCTCAATACTACAAGGAAATATGTTTCTCGAGCTGACATGACTCACAATCTAATGTAGATGAACTAGACAATCTAGGCACCATCTTCTGAAGCTTGGATAAGCTTGGATGTCCTAAACATCTGTGAATTAGGTCTGGAGGATATGTAACTAGACATGCCTTGGAGAAATTGCGTGAGTTAAGGTAGTAAATCCTGTTCCAATAATCTGTCTCATACTGTGGTCCTGCATAGTAGAAGAATCATCAATAAAATATATAGCACAATGGAGGGCACGAGTCAAACGACTAACAGATGCAAGATTAAAAGGACAGTCATGGAAATAAAGAACAAAACCTAGAGTGACAGAGGGTAGATTCGCTTGTCCAACTCCTTTGTCTTTAGTTTCAGATCCATTGGCTAAAGTAAAAGTGGGAAGAGACTGTGAATACACAGTATTTGACAAAAGTGATTTATTACCAGAGATATGATCAGAAACGGCTGAGTCCACTACCCATTGTCCAAGAGTACTAGACTGGGAAACACAAGCAAAAGAATTACCAACAACAGAAGTATCAGTCTGAGCAACAGAGGCTACTTGTGGAGATGTCTTCTTACTTGCTCGATACTGAAGGAACTCATTATACTCCCCTTCAGATAAAGAAAATCCTTGGTTACCTGTAGTCTCGGTCTGATTAACATAAGCATTTTTAGGTGGTTGACCATGTAATTAATAACACACATCACGAGTGTGTCCAAGTTTATGACAATAAGAACACTTGGGTCTAGATATTCCAAAACGACCTCCTCCTCGTTTATTCTCCATAGTTTGAGATGCCTGATTCTCTCGTGTCTAGGATGCGAGAACAGAGGAGTCAAGTGTCTCTGATGAGATCACTGGGTGACTTGGTGCTGCAGCAAGGCGAAGTAATCGAGAGAATAATTCATCAACTGTAAGGACAGTCGGGCTAGCAAATATTTGGTCATGTACTGAATCCAGGTCATTCGGAAGTCCAGCGAGTGTAAGAACTAGAAACATCTTCTACTGTTTCTCTTGTTGCTTTTCAATACTAGCAGAAATTGTCATCAAATTCTCAAATTCTTCCATGACTGCTTGTACATGTCCCAAGTAAGTAGACATATTTGATTCCTGTTTCTTCAAGCTTGTCAATCGCAATATCACATCATAGAAACAAGATATGTCATTAGTGTATAAAGTATGAGCCTTTTCCCAAACTAAATAACATGTCTGGTGCAACGACCCGACCGATTGTTTTGAACTCTAGCGCGTCGTTTGGCGGTTTGAGGACATGAGCAGCTTCGATTTAGGTAGTATGACTCGTAGGCGTGGTTGGAGTTGAATTTCGGGATGTTCGGAGTCAAATTGGAAAGAAAATTCTCATTTCGGAAGCCTTAAGTTGGAAGAATTGACTAAGATTTGAATTTTGAGTAAACAACCTCGGAATCAGGATTTGAAGGTTCTGGAAGGTTTGTATGATGATTTCGTACTTGGGAGCATGTTCGTATCGGGATTTCGATAACCCGGGAGCGTTTCGGCATATATTGTGGAAGTTAGCATTTTAGAAGGAATTTCATAAGTCTAGGTTGAAAGGCATTTTAGTGATATAGATGTCCGTTTGGGATTTCGAGTCTGGGAATATCTCCGTAAGGTGATTATGGAGTTGGGAACGCGATCGGAAGTGAATTCGGATGTCCGTAGGTTGTTTTGAAGTCATTTGGCTAAAGATAGAAATTTGAAGGTTTTTGAGAAATCCGACTGGAAGTGGAAATTTTGATATCAGGGTCGGAATGTGATTCCGAAAGTTGGATCAGGTTTGTACTGTTGAATGTGACTTGTGTGCAAAATTTGAGGTCAATCAGACGTGATTTGATAGGTTTCGGCATCGAATGTAGAAGTTTCAAGTTCTAAAGTTCATTAAGTTTGAATTGGGGTGCGAGTCATGATTTTGACATTGTTTGATGTGATTTGAGGCCTCGAGCGATTTTGTATCATATTTTGGGGTATTTTGGTATACTTTGTTGAGGTACCGAGGGCCTCGGGTTGATTTCGGAAGGTTAACGGAAGGGATTTCGGACAAAATAGCTGCTGGAAATTTCTGCTGCAAAATCTGTTTTGGACAGCACTGGGTGCATCGAAGAGCTGAAGTTGGAAGCGTATATATAAAATCTATAAGGAATCTGAATATTTGAAAAACTCAAATGTTGTAGTCCTTGAATTCTAGTATTCATAAAGTTAAACCATTCATAATTTGGGCATTTGATCAGAAAGTTATGATCGATTGAAGATGGATGGTGAAGCAGTTTCGACAGAATTTTCTGATGCATGGAGCCGACTTTAGAAGCTCATATCTCGGAATATATAAAGATTTATATGGTGTACAACCTATCAAATGAAAGATCTTCGAGTCTAGTTTCTAAATATTCAAAGATTTTGTCATTTGAATATTTCTACAAGGCGTTATGGGCGTTTTAATAGAAGGTGTACAGCATGGGAAAATTGTAATAGGATGTACAACCTGCACAGCGCAAGGTACAACTCGATGAAGCACCTGGGCAGATTGTTTTAAAAACGAGTTTTGGTCTTACATTTGGCTTCGACGATTTTGGAGAGCTCAAGGAGGGATTTTAACTGAGCAACACTAGGTAAGTGATTTCTTCCTAATTTTGAGTTAAATATGTGATCTTACATGGATTTAGACATGGAAAATTAGTATAAATTTAGGATTTTTGGGGAAGACTTAGAATTTGGAATTTGGACTTTTACCATGAATTTGAGTATGAAAATTAGAGTAAATTGTATATTTGAGTAAGTAAAGCTATGGGTAGAATTTATTTTTGAGAAATTTCGAAATCCGGGCACGTGGGCCCGAAGGCATTTTGGTCAACTTTTCAAGCGGAATAGGGAATTTAAATAAATTGAATTATCATAAGTATTAGAGTATATTTTCATTGGTATGCCCGTTATTTGGCTATTTTTGGTATGTTGTGCATCAATTGGAGTCGTCGGAAGGGCTTGGAGGCCGGTTATGGAATTTCGAAGCGAGGTAAGTCTCCTTTCTAACTTTGTGAGGGGAATTGTCCACATGGGTGAACTAATTAAAAATGTTCTACTATTTGTGGGGGCTACGTACGCACAAGGTGACGGCAGTCCGTGCGTAGCTACTATTATGCTTATGTCCGGGTAGCCTAGGACCCACTAGCATACTTTACTTGCTGTACTTGTAACTTTGTTGGTAAAACGAGACTGTCTAATATCATTGAATTAGTAAATAAATATTTAGGTAGGTTGAACTTCATTATCCTAATCATCTAAAAAGAGAATTTATCGTTTCCTTGGCTAAATATTTCCTGATGAATTCCTGATGTATTACTGGAATGTGTGTATCTATATGGGTACCCGAGTCGCAGGTATGATTCGCGAGCGGGGTAACTCTATTATTTATATGTTACCGCTTTGCAATATATATATATATATATATATATTTCGTTAGTGGGGTGATTATTTCCGCTATTCCCATGGGAACAGGTCGTACGCCACGGTGGAATAGATGCATCTATGATTCGAGCCGTTCGACCATTCGCCAGTGCACATTTTATAATTGTTGGTTCGGGTCGTTCGACCCTCGGCATTTCCTACGTATGATATGTACATATTATATACCATCTGTGACTTGAACTGTTAAATTGTCTTATGGACGTAAATTGCTAAATAAAATGACGGAAACCGGAGAATTTATAAATTTATGGAAACAGTTGATCTTTCCTGTCATTATTTGTCATTCGATTTTAATAACCATGTTGATATCCTTCGTCTATTGTATTGTTTTGACCTCTAGCAAGTGTCAAAATCGACCTCTCATCACTATCTATCTGAGGTTAGGCGGGATACTTACTGGGTACACGTTGTTTTTCGTATCGTAAGTACGGACCCGTAGCAAAATGAGAATTTTTTGGCCATTTTACCAAGGTTGCCCAGATTTTTCTGATTAATTACGAATTTGCCCCTGACGGCGTATTAAAAACCTGCACTATTTGCAAATCTTAAAACTTACATATCTCCTTCATTATAAGATCAAATTGAGTGATTCAAAAGCCTAAATTTATTAGAATTTCACAAGGAGTCCATTGGACAGAAGAAAATCGAGTTTAGGTATCGTTTGGAACGAGAAACGAGATAGAATAGCTGGCAGAAAAATAAATACAAAACGGGTAGACTTCTTCTTCTTCAAATTTTCGAACCCCACAGCCCTAGGAACGAATTTCTTCACCAAATATCATCCCCAAGTCATATGTAATCAATTCTAAACTTTACTCCTTCAATTACCCATTATTTTTTATCACTTTTAAATCAAAAACTAAGAATTTTCATGGTAAAAATTGAGAGCTTGGGTAAAATTAGGGAATTTTATAAAAATCGAATCTTTACCTCGAAATGAGGTCGGATTTCGAAATTAATTGTATATTTGGGTTCGTGGGTGAATGGGTAAACGTAATTT
>ML299980.1:0-41131 GCA_005239495.1 Nicotiana undulata | reverse complement strand
TCCCAGTATATGATGGAAATTGGTTGAGGCTGATGAGTTAGCATTTCATTTCGTACTAAATGAGTTTAATTGCTATCGCAAGTTACACGTTGGCTGGCCTAGCGGGTTCGACGTTAGGCGCAGTCACGACCTAAAGGGAGGGAATTTGGGTCGTGACATCGCAATAGTAGTAAAGAGGTTTTGAACATTCTGCCTCCTCAACTCTAATTGCGCCCATCCCTTTAATCCGCTCATGAAGTAATGCAGCTTGTCTTCTTCTTCCATATTACTTCCATTCAGCATCAAGGACGAAAATTCATTGACATAGTCCCTCACCGTGCCACTTTGTTTCAAGCGATGCAGTCCATCTCTTGCAACCCATGACGAGTTTGTTGGAAGCAATTGAGATTTTAATTCCTTCTTCAGCATCTCCCAAGTCTCAATCCTTGGCAGCCCAGTATTTTCTACTTTCACAACTCGTGTACGCCACCACACTTTTGCATCATCAGTCAAATACATAGGTGTGATGGTCACCTTTTCATCATCCGGTACACGAGCAGCCTGAAGATACTGCTCTATATCCCACAAGAAAATTTCCAATTCTTTGGCACTTCTCACACCACCATAATCCTTCGGCTCCGGAATCGTCACTTTGGTGCGCTCATCACTTCTAAGGGTAGTATTCTACATTGCCATTCGAAGTTGATACACCTCCTCGCATAGTTCTTCCTTTTCTTGGCGCACCAAGGCCATTTCTACCAGCGTGGTTTCATGTCTCGCTGTAGAATCTACCTCTAAATATGCCATTCTCGTAAGAACAGAAGAATCATCACCCATTTCAATAGCCTTCCCAACGAGTGCTTCCAATTGTTCCACTTTTTGGCGCAGTTCAGCATTTGTGCCACCAGCCATGCCTTCAAACAACACCACGAAATCTGTTACCGGTCGTCTTGCCACCGCCACGAACCTACTCCACTCTGATACCAGTTGGCATAGGGGCGATTTTGGTCAGTCTAAACCACACCCGCGCACGCAGTCAAGTTGTGCGTTTGACTTAGCCTTTCCCACACTTAGACAAATTTCAGCAAGTTTGGCCTTAACGAATTTTAGACAACAAAAATAGTAGGAACACAAGACAATACTGTAAAATCCTAACCCTTGTATTAATTTTGAAAATATACAAAGGAACCCTCACTTTGCTATGATCACAAGTCAATCACAACCCCACGTTGAAAAAGAACACAAGTCGTTCTTTTGCCAACACTAAGACCTGCCCAAGCCTACCTGTAACGACCCGGCCGGTCGTTCCGTAGAATTTGTATTATAAATACTGTTATTGATGTGTTAGAGTTGGTAGGCTTGAAATCGGAATGGTTATAATGAGAAATTAGTCACTTAGTCTTTAAAAATAGCCTTAAAGTTGGAAAAGTCAACTAAGAGTTGACTTATTGGTAAACGACCTCGGAATGCATATTTTATGGCTCAGATAGCCTCGTCAGGTGATTTGGGACTTAGGAGTGTGTTTAGAATAATTTTGTGATGTCTGATGTAGAATTAGGCTAGAATTGGCGAAAGTTAGTTTTTGGCAATTTCCGGGCGAGTGTGGAAAATAGGCTATCGGAGTCGGAATGGAATTCCGACAAATGGAAAAGGTTCGTAATGTCATTTTGGACTTGTCCGCAAAAGTTTAGGTCAATCGGAGTTGTTTTGGATAGTTTCGGCGTCATTGGTGGATTTTAGAATTTTCGAAGTTCTTTGGCTTGAATCCGATGCGAATTTGGTATTTTGATGTTAGTTTTGCTATTTTGAGGGTGCAACTAAGTTTGAATGATCATTTATGACGTGTTGGTATAATTGGTTGAGGTCCCGAGGGGCTCGGGATGGATTTTGGATAAATAACGGGAAGTTCGGAATTGGGAACTTGCAGCAAACAGCTGCTGATGCTTTTCTTCTGTGATTTCCGCACCTGCGGATGTTTGATCGCAGGTGCGGGGTCACAGGAGCGGCAAAATGCACGCAGGTGCGAAGTTGGGTGAGATGAGGGAATTCCGCAGGTGCGAGGTATTTTCCGCAGCTGCGAAACCGCAGATGCGGAAGGACAAGCGCAGGTGCGGAGGCGGGGTTTTGGGGATTCACGGCAAGTGCAGACCTGGGACCGCAGGTGCGGGTCCGCAGGTGCGCTAAAGTGGCCGCAGGCGCGGAACCACTGTTAAGAAATATAAAATAAACCCTCCGCGACTTAAACATTATTTTTACAATATTGTTGTACGGAAAGGAGCTCTTGGGGGCGATTTTGAAGAGGGAAATTCTTGTTCCTCATAGAGGTAAGTGTTCTAGTCATTAAAATGCGATTATGGGTGATTATAGAGCATAAAACTAGTGTAAATTCATGGAAAATCAGTAGAAAATTGGGGTTTTAGGGCTTGAGATTATGAGACCTTCAAAGGTCGATTTGAGGGGTAAACCGAACTTTGATTTTAGTGTTCTTTATACGTACGGACTCGTGAGAGGACGAAAAACAATTTTGTATAAAAATTTTTGAGTTTTGAGACGCGGGCCCGGGGGTCGGGTTTTGACCAATTTCGGATTTTTGAGCTAAATTTGATATCTTTCGATTGGAATTCGTTCCTTAAGCATATATTGATGATAAAAATATGAACTTGGTATATTTGGAGCGTTCAGAGGTTGATTTGAGAGGCAAGCGCATTGCGGAATAATTCCGGGCTAGTTTTGAGGTAAGTAATGTCTTTAAATTCTGTCCTGAGGCTATGTAACCCCGGACTATACACCCTTTCACAGGTTTTAAAATGCAAAGGTTGAAACTTTGGAGATATATTCCCTATTTAGGCAACTATTGAGTTGCGAAACCGATTTATAAGCCTATGCTTAAATTAGTATTATTTTATTATGATATGAATTGGGTTGTAATCCATGTTTGGGGCCTAGTGCCGACTTGTTTATCCTTTTGAGGGTTGTGTTTTGCTATTTTCCTCACTGATACGTTATGATTTTACACTCAGTCTTTTCCTGTGAAATTGTTTTGACACTCAGAGTATTTTGATACTAATTCTTGAAAATGAAACACTATTTTTGGGTCGAGAACCCGGTATATTTATGGTCTGAAGGGCAAATTGAGAGTGTCTGACTGAGTGAGGCTGCTGGCCTATATTGTGAGGATGTTATGATATGAGTGAGGCTGCTGGCCTATATTGTGAGGATGTTATGATATGAATGAGGCTGCTGGCCTATATTATGAGGATGATATGATATGAGTGAGGCTGCGGGCCTATATTGTGTGTGATTTATGCCATTATGTGACTTATTATTGCGTTTGGGCTGTAGGAGCCCCTTCGGAGTCTGAGCCCATTTCCAATGAGCGCCGGAGAGGTGAGAAGGCTTCCAAGCCTTATGAGAGAGGTGAGAAGGCTTCCATGCCTTATGTTATTATTGCGCTTGGGTTGTAGGAGACCCTCCGGAGTCTGTAACAAACCCCCAGTGAGCGCTAGTACCGATTGAGTGATGCCCGCGGGGCTTATGAAGAGTGATGGTGAGGATTCCTGATGGGCAGAGTGATTGTGAGGTTGCCTGATGGGCAGAGTGATTGTGAGGTTGCTTGATGGGCTGATACTGAAAGAAATTGTTACGAGAAATGATTATGGCCCGAGGGGCAGTTTTATGAATATTCTTACTGAATTTTCAAACTGTGATTTACTTCGTTTTCAATCTGGTTTTACTGAGAATTTTATTGAGATATATTGATATTGCACTTGTTTTCAAGGGATTTCTGGAAACTGATTTCGAACTTATTATTTGATGAATACTACATGGTGACTTGGTGTTTTTACTGGTTTGTGGAATTGTGTACATGTTCTGTGTATTTATATTACTCAGAAAGTGATTTATTTTCATTACTACTGAGTTGGCGTACTCATAAAAACTCCCTGTGCCTCTGTGCACAGACCCAAGTACTAGCTCGCAGCAGTAGCTGACGTAGGTTCGATAGCAGCATTTCACGGGATTTCGAGGTAGCTGTCCAGCGTCCACAGCTTCTCCATTTCCCTTCCTTATTTAGTCTTAGCATTTGATTCAGAGACATATATTATAGTTTTAGCAGAGTTAGATTTATTTATTCCTAGATGCTCATGACTATTGACTCCAGTTCTTGGGAGGTTGTTTAGAATAATATGGGGACGCTAAGACTTAATTATATTATTTGTGCTATGGTTGCATGCTTATTATGAAATTGTGAACTGTTATAATTGAATAAACGCGTAGTAAGGTGATGGTTGGCTAGCCTAGTTCCACGATAGGCGCCATCACGGCCTGTTAGGATTTGGGGTCGTGACAAGTTGGTATCAGAGCACTAGGTTACCTAGGACTCAACGGTCATGAGCAGGTTTAGTAGAGTCTTGCGGATTGGTACGGATACGTCTGTACTTATCTTCGAGAGGCTACCGAACCCTTAGGAAACATTCCACATTCTTAAATTCTTATCGTGCGAATCCATTTATTCAGCCAAAAGCGTAAATCTTTGAATTCCTTTCATGTATTCGAATGCGCACGCGAGCGCTTGTTATCAGTTGTGCGTCAGCGGCGTGTGACCTCCATGGATGAGATGTGATATTTTTTAACATGTTTATAGTGGGCTAGTCGGAAGGACTTGAGGCCGAATTTTGTCTGTTGCTTGAGTGTTGAGATTTCTTTTGTGTGAGCCCATGCGCTGGGGGACTTATATGTCCGTAGTGTCCTTATTGATGGAACCTTGTGACTAGATGACTATATGGTGAGTGTGATCGGATAGTTAGATGTATTCAGGTTGTTTGACTGTGACAAAAATGAATTGGCGGGAGATGTGGCAAGAGCCATTGATTATTTGACTTCTGTATTGAGTTAGAATATGGCTTCGAGTTGTGAGTGTTGAAGGACCTCCCGTGTTGTTTAGTTGTGGAGTGAAGTGGGTTTTCCTGTTATGTTATAAGTTCGTGTGATGTCTTTTGAGCTAACCAATGCTCCAGTAGCATTTATGTATTTGATTAGCGGTGTATCCAGGCAGTGATTGCACTCCTTTGTTATTGTATTTATTGATGGCATTCTGTCGTACTCTCGTAGCCAGGGATAGCATACTCGACATTTGATTATGGTATTACAATGATATTGGGAGGAGAAGCTTTGTGCGAAGTTCTCCAAGTGTGAATTTTTGGTTTAGTTCAGTAGCAGTCTTGGGACACGTGGTGTTCAGTGACGATATTCATGTGGTCAGACGAGCGTGTGTAGAGCTTCTAGAAGCTCAAGAATTCCTTGACCACAACCCCAGTGTTAGTATTTCCATCAGCTTCAGGTTCTTATACCGCTAAATAGGATGTCTTGGGGGCAAGCATTGGTTGTGTTCTAATGTAGGAAGGTATAGTGATTGCGTGATAGCTATGATTTTAGAAGTGTGTAGGGAGATATCATTTTGAGGTTAAGTAGGCAGGGGTATTTCCTGCGGGTTGTCTTGAGGTGTGTGATCCTTATGTTTATCTATAGTAAGTTCTCTCTATCAGTAAATAATGTATGTTATAATTTGAGTTTAGAACGCTTGTGGGGGTTGGCATGACCATTATCATGGTGAATGCAATATTTACATACGATTTGAGGGTTGGATGGTTTGGGTCGTATGATCTTATGGAGGATTTAGTTGAACCTCACCACAGTATGGTGGCAGTGATAGTGTATGGGCATCGCGAGTTATTGTTTATCTGGATCTTTGGCTTTGAGCTAAGTGGGGGAGTCCGCTAACGATAATTTGATTACACGATTATGTGTTGTATTGGTTTTGGTTCGAGGTATGTTGGTGAATCAGTTATGACTCATAGAGGTGGAGTCTAGGAATGACTCGAGTGATGGAAATTCTTCGATACAGGTTGTAACGTACTTTACGGATAGTGGAATTCATTGAATGATGAAGTTGTACTAGTAAGTGTAGAGTGTGCAATGTATGAGTGTGCTTGTTACTTCAATGGTGTTGATTACTTTCCTAGTATGTGGATTGCAAGTGGGGTCAGGTCGTTCTGTTTACTTGGTTAGTGTAATTGGAATTGCGTAGAACAAATGACATTCGAGAATGGTTCAGACGGATTCAAGGTTATATGTAGCGATCGAGGATCTTCAAGGTGTGAGAAGGGCTAGAACTGAGATTTCCGGGGAAGGTGTCAAGGCTTGTGGTGTATTTGCATTATCATGGATTCTATCCATCAGTATCAGGGAAGTGAAGGTAATGACTTTAAATTCGCAGGAATTCTCTTTAGGGTAAGTATTTCTAATGTGGTGCTTTGGGGATATTTGAGAGAGTATTCAGCGGCTTATGAGCCTTAGACGGTATATTTTTATGCTCGGGTTTCGTGCGGTGAGTCGGGATTGAGAATTGCGGTATTATGGCAAGAAGAAGTATCAATTTGAAGGTAAGTCAGGAGGAACTTGGATAAATAGGACAACTTGGTAGTAGGTCATATCGGCATGATAAGGTATATGGTTAGTTCTTTAGGTGTTTATGAGGTACTGAGTTGTTACAGGTATTTCTTAGCAATTTTCTTAGAATTGTATGGCATGCGTAGCTTGGTTGAGTTAGAAGGATTCAGTCCTGGCGGTTTGGTGTTGTACAAATGTGATTCGGGAATGCTTGGTGATTTCTACCACGGTTGGAGATGTATATTTCTACTGGCATGAGGGCCATGTGATGTATAGTGATTTTGCTTCTAGATGGGATCAAATGGAAAGTTCTTGGCTAGTTGAGTACATAGTTGTGTGTGGCTAGGAAGGGAGCATGAGGTTCTCCTATTTATCATAGGATCGCATGGCGTATGTAGTATTTTGTGTATAGTGAAGAGTGGCCTATGTGAGGTCACTGTTCAGTTCTGGAAGGAAGGTCAGAACTGGTAATTTCAGATGATTAGGTAAAGGATACCACTATTGGGTGGCTGGATGAGAGTATACATTCATAAAGGACAATGTGTTCGAATAAAGGTGCTTCATTGGTGTTACGACGCTCTCTTGTTGGATCGACTGCTGATATTCAAGGTTGCTTGGGGTCACGGAAGAATTTTAAGGGTATCCCTTGTGGAATGATTAAGTATTAGGGGCATGTTATATATTCAAGTGGCGGAATTGGGATCAGATATGGTAACTGGTGCGCTACATGGACTACGAGACTGAGATTTCTCATAAACAGATTATTTTTGTAGTTGTGAACTACGAGGATGCGAGCAAAGCTAGTCAAGTGTTGGTATATGCCATGATTCAGTCGTTATGAACTTTCGGAGAGTTATCTATCTATTGTGGGTGACCAGAGATGACTTAGAGTTATTTGTAGGCAAGTATGGGTGTGTGTTCTACACTGAGTCGAAATGGTTGACCCCAAATTTCCATTGTTGAGGGATGTATCATTTGATTGTCACTGAGCTTATTCATGTTTCAGAGTGGTCTATGAGTTACCTTTCGGTGTTTCGAGGAGTTGTGATCGTTGGTTATGTATGTCCATAGGGTGTAGTTCTATCGGGTCTTTATAGCAAGATTTGAGTAAGGTAAGTAATTAGGTGTTGTGGGATTGAGACGTGTTGGTTATGTTCATTCTGGTTCGGGTAGCATGGTATCGTCTGATTTCCCCCGTGGTTATGGAAATGTACCTCAAGTAATTGATGTCGAATTTCACATGGTTATTGATTTTGAGAAAGGTGGCTGGGAGTGTGATAACTGGTCCAGCGGTTGGACGGGATCACGCCTTGCAGCTCAGTTAAGTAGAGGTATGATCCTTGGTGTCGGATTTGTGTGATATGGTTTCACGATGTGTATCAGGTTTTTAGAATGATGTGGTAATGGTAAGTGTTAGTGGAAGGATAGTCCTCTCATGTAAGTCTTCTCTATTTTATGAATTGAGCTCTTAGGATGTTGTTATTGAGTGCACGAGTTGCACAATTTATGACTATGGATGGTATTGATGCTGAGCGGGCGAATGATTGCTGGTTTCTATGTGTTTCTTTCATCATCGGCACCATATGAAGGTGTTAAACCAAGGCTTTGTTTGATAAGAGGTTATTTACCGGTGTTGGGTTGTTATGAGCAGCAATTGGGATTAGGAGTCATCGCTATGAGTGTTGAGTCATGCAATATATTATGTGATTTCATCTTGTGTTGCGTATATGGCTTGATACAACGTGTTCACACCATTTCAGCTTATAGTTGTGGGATTAGAACTTGTAAATCATTTCAGAAGTGGAAATTTAGTTCTAAGGTTTATGGGTCAGGATCAGACTTCGAAATTTCAATTGTGTTGTGCTATTAGACATATATGGGGTAAGGTGACATAGAATGACCTCCGAATATGTGCATGGTAGGTTACACAACAATTTTGGCAGTTTTTGGAAAACTAACTCTGGGCACGTTCGAGGACGAACGTGTGTTTAAGTGGGGGAGAATGTAACGACCCAGCCGGTCGTTCCGTAGAATTTGTATTATAAATACTGTTATTGATGTGTTAGAGTTGGTAGGCTTGAAATCGGAATGGTTATAATGAGAAATTAGTCACTTAGTCATTAAAAATAACCTTAAAGTTGGAAAAGTCAACTGAGAGTTGACTTATTGGTAAACTAACTCGGAATGCGGATTTTATGGCTCGGATAGCTTCGTCAGGTGATTTGGGACTTAGTAGTGTGTTCAGAATAATTTTGTGATGTCCGGTGTAGAATTAGGCTTGAATTAGCGAAAGTTAGTTTTTGGCGATTTCCGGACGGCAGTGGAAAATAGGCTATCGATGTCGGAATGAAATTCCGACAGTTGGAACAGGTTCGTAATGTCATTTTGGACTTGTCCGCAAAATTTCAGGTCAATCGGAGTTGCTTTGGATAGTTTCGGCGTCATTGGTGGATTTTAGAATTTTCGAAGTTCTTAGGCTTGAATCCGATGCGAATTTGGTATTTTGATGTTAGTTTTGGTGTTTTGAGGGTGCAACTAAGTTTGAATGATCATTTATGACGTGTTGGTATAATTGGTTGAGGTCCCGAGGGGCTCGGGATGGATTTCAGATGAATAATGGGAACTTGCAGCAAACAACTGCTGATGCTTTTCTTCTGTGATTTCCGCACCTGCGGATGTTTGATCGCAGGTGCGGGTCCGCAAGAGCGGAAAAATGCATGCAGGTGCAAAGTTGGGTGAAATGAGGGAATTCCGCAGGTGCGAGGTATTTTCCGCACCTGCGAAGCCGCAGATGCGGAAGGACAAGCGCAGGTGCGGAGGCTGCGTTTTGGGGATTCTCCGCAGGTGCGGACCTGGGACCGCAGGTGCGCTAAAGTGGCCGCAGGCGCGGAACCACTGTTCAGAAATATAAAATAAACCCTCCGCGACTTAAACCTTATTTTTACACCATTGTTGTACGGAAAGGAGCTCTTGGGGGCGATTTTGAAGAGGGAAATTCTTGTTCTTCGTAGAGGTAAGTGTTCTAGTCATTAAAACTCGATTATTGGTGATTATAGAGCATAAAACCAGTGTAAAGTCATGGAAAATCAGTAGAAAAATTGGGTTTTAGGGCTTGAGATTATGAGACCTTCAAGGGTCGATTTGAGGGGTCAACCGAACTCCGATTTTGGTGTTCTTTATACGTACGGATTCGTGAGGGGACGAAGAACACTTTTGTATATAACTTTTTGAGTTTTGGGACACGGGCCCAGGGGTCGGGTTTTGACCAATTTCGTATTTTTGAGATAAATTTGATATCTTTCGATTAGAATTCGTTCCTTAAGCATATATTGATGATAAAAATCTTAACTTGGTATATTTTGAGCCTTCAGAGGTTGGTTTGAGAGGCAAGCACATTGCGAAATAATTTCAGGCGAGTTTTGAGGTAAGTAATGTCTTTAAATCCTGTCCTGAGGGTATGAAACCCCGGACTATACACCCTTTCACGGATTTTAAAATGCAAAGGTTGAAACATTGGAGATATATTCCCTATTTAGGCAACTATTGAGTTGCGAAACCGATTTCTAAGCCTATGTTAAAATTAGTATTATTTTATTATGATATGAATTGGGTTGTACGCCATGTTTGGGGCCTAATGCCGACTAGTTTACCCTTTTGAGGGTTTTGTTTTGCTATTTTCCTCACTGATACGTAATGATTTTACACTCAGTCTTTTCCTGTGAAATTGTTTTGACACTTAGAGTATTTTGATACTAATTCTTGAAAATGAAACACTGATTTTGGGTCGAGAACCCGGTATATTTATGGCCTGAAGGGCAAATTGAGAGTGTCTGACTTAGTGAGGCTGCTGGCCTATATTGAGAGGATGTTATGATATGAGTGAGGCTGCGGGCCTATATTGTGTGTGATTTGTGCCATACTGTGGCTTATTACTGCGCTTGGGCTGTAGGAGCCCCTTCGAAGTCTGAGCCCATTTCCAGTGAGCGTCGGAGAGGTGAGGAGGCTTCCAGGCCTTATGAGAGAGGTGAGAAGGCATTCAGGCCTTATGTTATTATTGCGCTTGGGCTGTAGGAGCCCCTCCGGAGTCTGTAACACACCCCCAGTGAGCGCCGGTACCGATTGAGTGATGCCTATGGGGCTTATGAAGAGTGATGGTGAGGTTGCCTGATGGGCAGAGTGATTGTGAGGTTACCTGATCGGCAGAGTGATTGTGAGGTTTCCTGATGGGCAGAGTGATTGTGAGGTTGCCTGATGGGCAGAGTGATTGTGAGGTTGCTTGATGGGCAGAGTGATTGTGAGGTTGCCTGATGGGCTGTTACTGAAAGAAATTGTTACGAGAAATGATTATGGCCCGAGGGGCAGTTTTATGAATATTCTTACTGAGTTTTCAAACTATGATTTACTTCGTTTTCAAACTGGTTTTACTGAGAATTTTATTGAGATATACTGATATTGCACTTGTTTTCAAGGGATTTCTGGAAACTTATTTCGAACTTATTATTTGATGAATACTACATGGTGACTTGGTGTTTTTTACTAGTTTGTGGAATTGTGTACCTTTTCTGTGTGTTTATATTACTCAGATTGTGATTTATTTTCATTACTACTGAGTTGGCGTACTCATAAAGACTCCTTGTGCCTCTGTGCACAGACCCAGGTACTAGCTCGCAGCAGTAGCTGACGCAGGTTCGATAGCAGCATTTCACGGGATTTCGAGGTAGCTGTCCAGCGTCCACAACTTCTCCATTTCTTTTCCTTATTTAGTATTAGAATTTGATTCAGAGACATATATTATAGTTTTAGCAGAGTTAGATTTATTTATTCCTAGATGCTCATGACTATTGACTCCAGTTTTTGGGAGGTTGTTTAGAATATTTTGGGGACGCTAAGACTTAATTATATTATTTGTGCCATGGTTGCATACTTATTATTAAATTGTGAACTGTTATAATTGAATAAACGCGTAGTAAGGTGATGGTTGGCTAGCCTAGTTCCACGATAGGCGCCATCACATCCTTTTAGGATTTGGGGTCGTGACACTAGCCTTGGTCCCTTTTGAACACTTAGAAACCCTCATGTTTCTCTCTTGTTTCCCACTTATATTTTCTCACAAAATTGCACACTTAAATCTGACTAAGTCCAAAAACCCTATTTATAGAACATAGGCAGCCTTTAGGACTTGACAGCACATTGACACTTGTTGTCTAACACTTTTGCCACTTGTCGGGCTAAGGCTAAATCTGATCCTAACTTGTAGTTTACATCCCCAACTACTTAGGCCATGTTCTACACTAAATGGGATAATTGATACAAGCATAATCAGTCATGGGAGATCATGGGTACAAATGGTTATGAAATGTAACCGCCAACTGCTTTGGCATGTGCCATTTGACTTGGTCAGCTATGCTTCACTACCAAGGCTTTCTTTGTGCCAAGCCTTAGCTCATTTTGACATTTCTCCGCACCAATGTCTTTGCCGCAACCTGCCGCCCATGATTTTCTGCACACGCCCGACGCCGCTGCCGCCTGCACACTACCTTGGCCGAGTTTCTGTCTTGCCCATGTCAACCCTCATTTCACTCGTGCCATTGCTTGTATTTTTCTTCACATTGCCTTGACTTATCTATTGAAAGCCTTTTCCATCATCCCGCATTTCCGCCTTGCCTCAGCTTAGACCGTAGTTAGCTGCCACAACCCAAAGTGCAAGTGCCACTGATTTTGGCGCACATGACGTTCCATGCCTCCCTAACATTGCCCACACTGCTTTGTCAAGCCTTTTCCAAGCATGTCTTGCCCGTGCCAAGACCTTGGCCAATACTTGCCCACAACAGCCCTCATGTCAATGTCTTGTCCGTTGTCCGCATGATCGATTTGCCAGCACATAGGCCAATGACAATGCCATCACGCCCAATCCTTGCCATAGTCGTGCGCCACGCCCGATGTCAAAGAGTCAGGTCCTAAAAGTAGGTGACTTCAAACCAAAACGTTTCGAGTTGTATAATCAGTTTATTTAACATTTTAAGCGTCATGCATATTTAATTTATTTATTGGAGGCTCCATTATATCTCATCTTTATTTCTTTAACCTCGTATCTCTTCAAGCTATAGAAGTAGTCCTGCTATACCCAGAGACTAGAGTCCTCTCCAAGGTCAGAGGCAGAATCTAAGAAATTTCCCATCTTTTTTTTAAACATTTGGACATAGAAAATTTGAAACTACACCTTTTATTTAATTTGTATAACACACTTTTATTATTTAGCGAACTAAATAGTTTTCTGAAATAACCTCTCTACCTGCATTAGGTAGGGGCAACGTCTGCGTACAGACTACTCTCCCTAGACCCCACATGTTGGGATCCAACTGGGTTTGTTTTTGTTGTTGTTGTTGTTGTGGTGGTTGTTGAACTAATTAGTTTTCTCACTTCAATTTTTTCACACGTTTGTTGATACCCAATTTTTCCTCAAATTATTTTAAACTTGTATATATGCTTTCCAAATTACTCTTAGCAATAATGAGTATTTTTCCTAATTTTTACATATTTTTATCTAAATTATTTCCATATTTATTCAGTATATTCGTATTTAAATAATTCATAAATCATGCTCTAACTAAATCCCAAAATATTCCCCAGTTTAATATGTCGTTTATAGTTACTGTTTATTTATTAAAATTCAACTATTTCATAAATAGGCCTATTGAGTGCTATTTAATTGCAATTACAATTGGTTTGCAATCATAGCCTAATTAGTCGTTTTATACCTTTTAAATCCGAATTTATGTCCTTCATATTTTTAATCTTGTCTAATTACTGTAATCATACTTATTTTTAACTTAATTTCATTTTATACAATTATTGGCTATTTTAATTAATTAACTATCCTATTAAATCGGGTATTTCACAACTAGCCTCTTTTTATTTTAATTTTAGCCACATTTGGCTGACTCAATTACCCAACCCCCTGACCCAATTGAGACCAGCCCAAACCCTCCTCTTACCCGGCCCAACCCCTGGCTTGATCTGGACCGTTGATCATATTTGATCAACGGCTCAGATCAACCCCTACCATAAATACCTTTTAACCTAACCCCTCCCCCACCGGTTCATTTCCTTCGCGACCTTTCTTCTCTCATCTCTCTATCTCTCTCAGTCTCTCTCTAGAAGCTTCCCCTCTGATGAGGGTCTGTTCCCCTCTCCGGCCGGTTCTCTCACCGGCATCCATGGTTCCTCACTACCTCGTGGTCACCAATTCACCTCTCACTCGCTCAGTAACAACTGGGTTCTTCAAAAACAGTCCTGGAGCAATCCGCTTGCCTCCGTTGAGCCTCTTGCCATTTTCTAGCCAAACCTCGGCCATCTGAGTAAGCTTTTATACTTTTCGGCCTCATCTACGTCGTCTCTGAGGATTTGCCCTCTTTTACGGGTTTTCACGAAACCCTAACCATCTGATTTTTGACTTTTTCTTTAACATCTGCTTATCTTCTTATATTAGTGTGATATTTTACGGTTTTCCTCCGGAAAACTATTCCTTTTAGTGATTTTAACATTTAGGGTTCTTGAACCCGTCTTCAAAAGTGTTTCTTTTCAATTTTTAATTATCTGTGCCATGTTTAAGTGATTGTTTTGAAGTTTATTGTTGTTCGCACAACTATTGTTGAAACCCTAACGCCCTAGGTCATTTTGTTATGTGCGCTTGTTTGTTCTTGTTCGACTCATTGCTATAATCTCTGTTTCCCTCGCTGTTCTATGAACACCTCTCATATCAGTCAACACTGTTGTTTAAATACTTATTGATTCGACCATTTGTCTCACTGATTGTTTTACTTGCTGATTGTACACTGATTTTCGTAATATTTTCCTTAAGTAACACAATTGCGCACTTTCCTTTTATGATGTTGTACCAATTCTGAATTCATGTTATATCTATGTGATATTTTCCTTAAATGCAAAACTGTATATTTTCATTTTATAATACTGCACCAATTTTTTGAAATCCTTTCCATGTTTATGTGATGCTTTCATTTATTTTCTCCGGATTCCCTGTGATTTCCAGTCTTTTTAATTGATTTTCAAGCTGGTACCCTATTTTATTCTCTAATGTGATATTACTACAGCATGACTTAATTAACTCACTATGTATTTGGATCTATTTGTGCACTACATGACTTCCTTGATCTATTTTTGGGAGAATCGGTCCTATTGGACTGATTCCTTGCCTTATTTCATCTTGAGAGTATCGTTTGAATTAGAATCCCTTAATTAAAGGAGTCCAGTTATCTTGATTGATATTGATTGATTACTACTACCATAATTTGCTATGTGCTATTCGATTTTCAAAACTATATAAAGACTTGTCTTCTCTCTTTGCAAAAGGAGACGAAATTCAAACCCTCAGACTGAGTTTCACACTAAGCACTGAGCAACACTGCTCTAAACTCTTCTGTGCTTTCATCTCTACTTGTTCTTGCATCTATTACTGACTACTCAGTCAGCTTAAAGCTAAGGCTGAGCAGTTCCTTATTGCTCTGGTGCCCTGCTGTTGCTCTCTCTCTTATTCTGCACATTGCTGCTGTTGCTATCTCATTCTGCTGCTATTATCTTTGCTGCTCCTGATACTGCTGTGCTATTTCTTGCATTTTTCTATATCTGCCACTCAAATGGTATGTTTCTGATTTAATTATAGTACTCTATACAATGTTTCAGTTCTTGCTTATCTACTTACTGTTTCTTTTGTGCTTCTATCTGTGGTTCTACTGCTTATCCTGTCACTAGCATATCTAATCCCTTATATGATCTCTCTTCTTCTTCTAGTTTAATTTAATCATGTGTTGTTTTCTGTAGCTTATCATGTCCTATATTGTCGTTGTTCCCCATTCCTCCTATCTGTTTATTATCTCCTATATGATTGTGTAGTAGCTGTGTACTATTTGGTATCGCTATGGGTTGAATCTGTACCTAAACTTGTTACATACTATCACCCTTATTTGTCCCCAGAACCCCTTTCCCTGTTTGTGATTGTTCCTTGGTATCCTACTGAGTTAGGACTCTCTGCTGTTTTAACATTAGTCTTTATGTGTTTCTCTGAAACTATGTGACTTCAAAACTTCTTTTCAAATTTAAAACTCCTTTTCAAAAAGCACTTTCACAATTCCTAGACCTTTAGGTTCCACCCCCCTCAGTGTGTGCATCGCTTAGGGACCACGAGTTCCCTCTGAACCTTGAGACATTGAGGTAAGGGTACTCTACACTGCACTTGTTTGACCATGGGCATCTGTTGGGTGCTGGTATTGGCCAGGGCCCTTATAAGGAACTTTGGGACCTTTGCCGCACCCAGGTCGTGTAAGGCTATGAGGCTCGACAGGGGTGATGCTGGAAGGTTAGGCTTGATTGAAGGCTCTCTATAGATTAACTTCTTATTTTCCTTCTTCATTATTGTAATCCATTTATTATGGTCTGTAATAATTTGTAAACAAATCCTTGGGGCTGGATAGTGAATATGGGAGGGTACTATGAATGCTTAGTCTAGTGATGGGTAGAAAGCATGCTTATAGGGTTTTATTTACCTACATGTGCAATAGATAACATGTTTAGGACATGCACCTCATGCATTAGAAATCCTGCTTGAGGTTCTTTACTTTCAGCATTTGCTATTATACTCATCTCGCAAACCATGATCATAATTCACACCTGTAACAAGTAATAAGACTGTTAAAAGGCTATCAATGCATTTTCATAATCATTAGCATTTAGAAACAATATTTTGGGTATTTCTATGTGTATTAGATATCCTGTTATTTAGGGCCTCATACTTGTTCAAGTTGCGATCGTTGAAACACCTAATCAGCATGTTTATTTAATCTCGCTATAATCTGGTTAGCTGTTTGAAACGTTTCTGTAAATGTATCCCTCTTAAAATTAGAGTCAAAGTAAGCATGTTCACCTTAGGCAAATATACGACGCCTAGGCAAACTTTAGGCCTAAATGCATAAATCAGATCAACTATGTTGGGTTTAATCTGCCTCTTTTGGAATTTTCCAAATTTTGATTCTGCCTTCTTGGAATCCACTCTATTTTTACTAAACTCCTATGCTTATTTTAAAACAATTTTGAAATTGTACGCTTTCTTACTTCTCATTACTGACTTCAGGATTTCTCATTCCTATCCTATCTTCAAACTGTTAAGTTTTTTTTTGAGTTACTTCATTATATAAAATTGTTCTATTTCTGAATACTTGCTAAACCATTTTCTAAAACAATGTGATAAAGTCCTATGAACTAATGGATTTTTGTACTCACTTTTAGATTATTGAATTTCAAATAAATGCACTCCTGTTCAAATTACTGATTTCTCTAAAAGTTATTCTTCTCTTTCATTGAAAGCTTTAAACTGCTACACACTTTTAAATGTAACTGTTGTCTCTAAACTATTGCATTTCTGAAAATCAATTACCCTTTTGAATTGCTCAGTCTTAATTGAACCCTTTGCTTTCACTACTGAATTTTAGAACATATCCTTTTACTAAACTATTGAAACCTACTGATTTTCCAACTCAATAACTCTTATTTTCAAACCTCCTTTTGAGACTTTAATTGTGTTTGAGACGTGCCACTTACGTGTTTAATTGTGGAGGGGCCTATGAGCCTACTACTTGCCCTATGTGATCCCACTACATGTGTTCTACTTGTTTTGCACTGTCGCCTAGTATTTTATCCTTTACACCTGAGTCAGCCTAGTCCCCGCCTTTGACAGGAATAGTAGTCCTAATCACCCTCCAGGACATATAGGATGGGACGGGTAATGGCACGCAATAAACATCCGTGACCAACACGCGCTTTAAATAACCTTACGGGTGGGAAGGGTAGAATACGGGTATGATGACCGGTGCGCTAATACCACGTGTAGCCGCCTCCCCAAGGTGTGACATACCGGGTATTGCATTGAAGTGATCCGTATTACTTTAAACCTAGGACACTTCTTTTCAAATGTTTATGTTATTCAAAACCTTTAAATATTTTCATACTTGCTTTAAATCCCCTCATATGTGAACCTTATTTGTTACTTGCTTACCGTCAAAATTCACAGAACTTATTGGCTGGGACCCACAGTTGTGGATCCTGAGGGGTGCCTAACACCTTCCCCTTGGGATAATATCAAGCCCTTACCCAATCTCTGGTAAGGCGAACTAGTTCATGAGTTATCAACTCTAGGTGCCCTAACGCACCGTTAAATCGTTAGGTGATGACTCTTCCTTTTCTTTTAAAGGAGTTGTCCATAATGTCTTAACCCGATCTCTCTGTACCTAACCCGTGCGATAGAAAAAGGGGGCGCGACAGCATGGCGATTCTGCTGGGGATACTCCCTAGGCTTGTACCATTACAATTTGCTTTGTGCTTTTAGACTATTAATTGTCATTTAAATGCTCACACCTCTTCCTATTCCCCGTTATATGTCGTTAATTGTTTAATTTTCACAAGTATTTATTTCACCTGAACGAAACTGACATATCTTCATATTTCTTTGTAACTGCTTTCCATTATGACTGTTGTATTTCCTTTCTTTACCGTTTTCCTCAACGTGAAAATACATGCTTAAATGCAATTTATTACATATCATGCTCCGCATTCATATTCCACTCGTGCCAAACAAATCCTATAGCAACGCCTTACAATGAGCGGTTGCGGTCTTCCAATATTATTACCCCCTAAATTCGGAAAGGCGTATTTGTGGTAAAACTAGTCGATCAGCGGTGCAGTCGACAGTTCCGTGCCTTCCCCCTTGAGTTTTCCGCTCAAGGGTACCAGTCTAAAACCCCAATAGAAACCTTACTCTATTGTATGTTGCATGCATCATGGTCAAACCTAGCCAGGCTAACGTGTTGTCCGCACAATAGATTTTAAGATAGCCTTGTCCAAAGTCCATTGGGTTTCCCTGGAACCCAAAAGGATGCCTTCACGTTCTATGCATTTATTTGGAGAACTTAAATACTCATTGGTAATATTGATGTTAAATAGTCTAGTCTGGCGGGGGTAAGGGCCTAACCTTGTTTGTTCGCAGGAAACGAGGCATGAAGTCCCCAGACTCAACATGATCTAAAATATGACAAGAGGGCCAAGCTTGGAGAAGGTCCTTCTGGGACCCAATTAGATAGGATTTTCTTTTCTGCTTTACCAATGTAATAAGGCCGATGACCATTAGTGATTTTATTTCTTGCTTATTGTTTTTGTATTGTTTTTTGGATTCGTCCATTTTTACATCAATAAAATGAGGCATTTAGCGTTTGAGTTCTCCAAATTAATTTGTCGCTAGGCCTACCTCGGGCACAAAGAGGTTCCCTTACTTAGGATGCGTTTTACATTTTCGCATTACGTTTTTAAATTACCGCAATATTCTTTATAATCCTCACTGACTTGTTACCTTTTTGTTTTTGTTTCTTTTTATTATTCCCCTCCCCAAAGGTTGGATCATGCACTCTAGCATTATATCCCAAGAGCCGGTCTATCAGGACAACCAAAGCCCGTCGAGCCTCGGGGTAGCAAGGCTAACAAAACAAACATTATTTACAGTATATTTATTTAAAGCATTTCCTTCCTTTTCGCATTTTTAATTTCTACAAGAAAAGAGCTCTTATGTTCAAACAATTACTCAATTTATCAAAGCATTTCCAAATCTTACATTTACTTATATTCACTTGCTACTGTTTTCCTTCCCATTACTTTATTTTTACACAGAATTTGTTTTGAAATCCGACCCCAAAACGAGGTCAAATTCCCAAATAATCAAAAAACCCTAACTCTACCCAGATCCCTAATTTTCTACCTTTAATTACATGTCTTTAGGCCTAGAATCTAATGGATGTTAATAAATATTGAAGAAAACGAGTCAAAGTTTACTTACCTAAGAGGTTATGGTGAAGAAGCTCTTCAAAAATCGCCTAAGTGGTGTGGAGAAGAAGAGGTTTATGAAAAATGGTGGAATTCCCGTTTTGAGTGTTCTGTTTTTGGACTTTAAAATTACTGGGAAAATTATTTAACTATGCGATCGCGAAAGGATTTATGCGATCACATAGTGGACTGGGTCCCAAAGCNGCTGACCTATCCTCCTATGCAATCGCAGGTATGCGATCGCATAGTGCAACAGATTCTCCCTCACTCACACTGCTATGCGATCGCAGCTATACCTATGCGATCGCATAGTGTTAAACACCAGACACCAGAAAATGCACTTTACACCAGATATTTCTATGTTTTTGCACCCCGACGCCTACCCGAAACTCACTCGAACCCTCGGGGCTCAAACCAAATATGCACACAACCTCAAAAACATACTACAGACTTATTCGTGTAATAAAACCACCAACATAACATCAAAACAACGAATTAACCCTCAAAATCAATGAAATATTTCAAAACTTCTTCAAACTTCAAATTTTGCATTTAAGGTCCGAACCACGTCAGACAGATTCCGTTTCTTACCAAACTTCACAGACAACACATATAAATCATATCAAACCTGTATCGGGCTCCAGAACCATAATACGGTCCCGATACCACGGGTTTCACCTAGATTTTCATTTTCAAAAACCTTTATATTTTTCTGAAAATAATTTTCTTTAAAAATTCATTTCTCGAACTTGGGACCTCGGAATTCGATTCTAGGCACACGCCCAAGTCCCATATTTTCCTACGCACCCTCGGGGACCGCAAATCACGGGTCTGGGTCCGTTTACCAAAAATGTTGACCAAAGTCAACTTTACTCAAATTTCAACACAAAAATATCATTTTCATCAGTTTTTCACATAACGGCTTCCCGGCTACACGCCTGGGCTGCGCACGCAATTCGAGGTGAGATAGAAGGAGGTTCTGATGACCTCGGAACACATATTTAGCTAGAAATACACGGGGTGACCTTTTGGGTCATCACAATCTCCACTTCTAAAACAAACGTTAGTCCTCAAACGGACATAGAAAGATACCTGAATCGGGGAAAAAATGGGGATATCGGCTCCGCATATCGGACTCGGACTCCCAGGTAGCTGCCTCAAGTGGCTGACCTCTCCATTGAACATGAACCGAAGGATAACTCTTCGATCTCAAATGACGAACCTACCGAGCTAATATGGCTACCGGCTACTCCTCATAAGTCAAATCCTTGTCCAACTGGAAACTGCTGAAGTCTAGCACATGAGATGGATCGGCAACATACTTCCGAAGCATAGATACATGAAACACCAAATGCACGGCTGATAAACTCGGTGGTAAAGTAAGTTTATAGGCCACCTCTCCTACCTTCTCAAGAATATCAAAGGGACCAATGTACCTAGGGCTCAACTTTCCCTTCTTCTCGAACCTCATCACACCCTTCATGGGTGGCACCATAAGCAATACCCGGTCACCAACCATGAATGCCAAATCACGAACTCTACAATCTGCATAACTCTTCTTCCTGGACTGAGTTGTGCGAAGTCTATCCTAATTTATCTTCACCTTATCCAAGGCATCCTGAACTAACTCTGAACCCAACAATATAGCCTCTCCCGGCTCGAACCACCCGACTGGCGACCGACAGCGCCTACCATACAACGCCTCATAAGGAGCCATTTGAATGCTCGACTGGTAGCTGTTGTTGTAGGCAAACTCAGCTAAAGGCAAAAACTGGTCCCACGAACCTCCAAAGTCAATGACACATGCCTGCAACATATCCTCCAAGATCTGAATAGTACGCTCGGACTGCCCGTCCGTCTAAGGATGAAACGTTGTGCTCATCTCGACCTGTGTGGCCAACTCACGCTGAAATACTCTCCAGAAATAAGAGGTAAACTGAGTACCTCGGTCGGAGATAATAGACACGGGCACACCATGCAAGGGAACAATCTCCCTGATGTAGATTTTTGCCAACTTCTCCGAAGAATACGAAATTGATACAGGAATGAAGTGTGCTGACTTGGTCAGCCTATCCACAATGACCCACACCGCATCAAACATTCTCTGAGTCTGTGGGAGCCTAACTACAAAATCCATGGTAACACGCTCCTACTTCCACTTAGGAAGCTCAATCTGCTGCATCAAACCACCGGGTCTCTAGTGCTCGTACTTAACCTGTTGACAGTTCAAGAACCGAGCTACATATGCCACAATGTCGTTCTTCATCCTCCGCCACCAATGCTGCCGCAAATCCTGGTACATCTTCGCGGTGCCCGGATGAATGGAATGCCAGGAACTATGGGCCTCCTACAATATCAACTCACGAATACAATCAACATCAGGCACACAAATACGGCCCTGCATCCTCAAGATTCCATCGTCATCAACTGTAACCTGCTTGGCACCTCCGTGCCGGACCGTATCTCTAAGAACACATAAATGACGATCATCATACTACCGGTCTCGAACACGATCAAACAATGAAGAACGGGCCATAGTATAAGCCAAAACACTGCCAGTCTCTAAAACATCCAATCTCATGAATCGATTGGCCAAGGCCTGAACATCTAAAGCAAGTGATCGCTCCCCGACCGGTATATAAGCAAGACTACCCATGCTGGCTAACTTCCGGCTCAAAGCATCAGCCACCACATTGGCCTTTTCCCGGATGATATAGAATGGTAATGAAATTATCTTTCAACAGCTCTACCAATCTTCTTTTCCTCATATTCAACTCTTTCTGCTTAAACAGATACTGCAAACTCTTGTGATCTGTGAACACCTCACAGGACATACCATACAGATAATGCCTCCAAATCTTCAGCGCATGAACAATGGTTGTTAACTCTAAATCATGAACTGGATAGTTCTTCTCAATAATCTTCAAATGACGTGAAGCATAAGCTATAACCTTGATATCCTGTATCAACACTGCACCAAGTCCAGCCCGTGAAGCATCACAATACACGATATATGACCCTGAACCTGTGGGCAAAACTAACACCGGTGCCATGGTCAAGGCTGTCTTGAGCTTCTGAAAGCTCGCCTCACACTCATCAGACAACCTGAACTAGGCACCCTTCTGAGTCAATCTGGTCATTGGGGCTGCAATAGATGAAAAGCCCTCCACAAATCGACGATAATAACCTGCTAAGCCCAAGAAGCTCCGAATCTCTGTAGCTGAGGTGGGTCTAGGCTAATCTCTTACTCCTGAAATCTTCTTGGGATCCACCTGAATACCCTCTGCCGACACCACATGACCCAGAAATGCTACCGAGGGTGTTGCTCATGCTCCTCTCGGCTGCGGAAGTAAATCAAAATATCTTCAATGAAAACAATCACGAACGAATCCAAATAGGGTTTGAACACTCGGTTCATCAACTTCATAAAAGCAGCGGGGGCATTGATCAACCCAAATGACATCACCAAGAACTCATAATGCCCATACCGAGTGCGAAAAGCTGTCTTAGGGGCATCAGATGCCCTAATCCTCAACTGATGGTAACCATATCTAAAGTCAATCTTGAAGAACACTAAAGCACCCTGAAACTGGTCGAATAAATCATCAATCCTCGGCAAAGGAAAGTTATTCTTGATAGTAACCTTGTTAAATTGCCGGTAGTCAATACACATTCTCATTGAGCCATCTTTCTTCTTAAGAAACAACACTGCGGAACCCTAAGGGGAAACACTCGGCCTAATGAAGCCTTTATCAAGCAAGTCCTATATCTGATCCTTCAACTCCTTCAGCTCTGGCGAGGCCATACGATATGGCGGAGTAGAAATGGGCTGAGTGACCGGAGCCAACTCAATGCAAAAATAAATATCCCTGTCGGGTGGCATACCCGGCAGGTCAGCAGGGAATACCTCTGGAAACTCACTAACCACGGGCACAAACTCCATATAAGGAACCGTGACACTAGAATCACGAACATATGCCAAATAGGCCAAACAACCCTTCTCGACCATGCGCCGAGCCTTGATATATGAAATAACTCTACCAGAAGAATGATTAGGATTCCCTCTCCACTCCAATCGAGGTACTCCCGGTAAGGCCAAGGTCACGGTCTTGGCATGACAGTCCAGAATAGCATGGTAGGGAGATAATCAATCCATCCCCAAGATGAAATCGAAATCAACCATATCAAGAAGTAAGAGATCTACATGAGTCTCCAGACCACCAATAACCACTAAGCATGAACGATAGACTCGATCTACCATAATAGAATCACCCACCGGGGTAGATACATATGCATGAGTACTCAGGGAATCACGGGTTATAATCAGATAAGGAGAAAACTATGAATACACGTAGGAGAATGTAGACCTCGGATCGAATAAAACCGAAGCATCTCTGCTGCAAACTGAAACCATACCTGTAATGATTGCATCAGAGGCCTCAGCCTCAGACCTAGCAGGAATAGCATAGCATCGGGGCGGAGACCCTCCAACCTAAACATCTCTTGGTCGACCTACTGCGGGCTGACCTCTACCTCTCATGGCCTGTCCTCCACCCCTAGCTGGCTGAGGGGGTAGGGGTGCACCTGGTGCTGGAATCATAGCACGGGAACCCGGATGCTGAGAACTACTAGAAGCTCGGGGGCGATACCTAGCAATGTGCCTTGGAACACCACAAGAGTTAAAAGACCTCTGCTGTTGAGACTGTTGGCCCTGAAACTGTCCATGTTGACTAGAATAACAACTGTGGAAGCTCTGAAGCGGCGGTCCACTGATAGGAACTGGTGGTGCGCTGATAGGAGCTGGTGGTGCAATGCAGAATACCTGAAGTGTCGACTGGTATGGTCTAGGAGGATGACCTATGCCAAAAGAATCTCTGCCTCCAGATGAGGCACCACTAAATCAGTTGACATGACGAGGTCTCTTGTCAGACCCCTGACCATTGCCCTGTGACAAGAACATCTCAATCCGCCTGGCCACATTGGCTGCATCCTGAAATGAAATATAAGTACCTGACTCTCTGGCCATCTGAAGTCTAATAGGCTGAGCTAGCCCCACAATAAACCTCCTCACCCTCTCTCGATCGCTGGGGAGTATCATGCTAGCATGTCGGGCCAAAGTGATAAACCTGGTCTCATACTGTGTAACAGTCATAGATCCCTGCTGGAGGTGCTCAAACTGCCTCCGATAGTCCTCTCTCTAGGTGACTGGAAGAAACTTCCCCAAGAATAACTCGGAGAACTGAGCCCTAGTCAAAGGCGAAGACCCAGCTGGTATTGTCAAGCAATAGTCCCTCCACCAAGTGTTGGCGGTACCAGAAAGACAGAATGTAGCAAAATCAATGCCATTGGTCTCTACGATCCCGATGTTCCGAAGAACCTCATAGCAACTGTCCAAGTAATCCTGGGGATCCTCTGATGGTGCACCAGGTAACTTGGTGAATCGATCCAATCTCCACAAAGCATCGGCAGACATAGCTGCTCCCTCAACTGCCTGTGCCACAATACCCGGCTGAGCTGCTCCAGCTGTCTGAGGTGTTGAAGTCTAGAACTAAGAAGCTAACTGCTCTGGTGTGCGGGTAGCAGGAGTTTGGGCTGCTCCCCCAGCCTGAGACACGGCTGGTGCTGTAGGAAGTAGAACGTTCTGAGCCACGCTCTCCATAAGGGCCCACTAAGAGGACCAGAGCGTCTTGAAATACCGGGGTGGCAATAACCCCTCTAGGACTTGAGCTGGTCCAACGGGAACTGTCCGAGTTGGAAATTCCTCAGCAACCTCTACCTGGGGATCCTCTACTTGGGCTGCTACTCTAAGCTGAGGTCTGGCTCTGCCTCGGTCTCTAGCACGACCTCGGCCTCTAGTAGGGGCTACAACAGGAGAATCGGGTTGTTGATCGATTGATGAGGAAACACGCGTTCTCGCCATCTACGAGAGAATGTAATAGAAACTCAATTAGCATTTAGAACTCAAATCACACGACAGAGAAGAAAAGATGAGAAGTTATTCCTAACTTTTCATCCTCTGGGGGATAAGTACAGACGTCTCCGTATCGATCCCTCAGACTCTACCAAGTTTGTCCGTGAATTGTGAGACCTAAGAAACCTAGTGCTCTGATACCAACTTGTCACGACCCGAAATCCCACCATCGGGACCGTGATGGCGTCTAACATTGAACCCGCAAGACAAGCCAACGTTTCAGTTAATATAACTTATTTACCTACTAATTAGCATTTAAAAGAAAAGTAATAAACAAGAACAAATATGAATAAGAGTGCGGAAGATACGAAATCTAACACCTCAGGTAAATAGTATTACAAAATCCTTAATAAAACCCTCATAACTGGTATCACAACTTCATGGACTGTCTAAGAATACTAAAAATAAAGGTCTGAATAAACAAGAACAACTGTCTTAGAAATACAAAGAAAATACAGAAAAAAGAATGAGATAGGAGGTGACGCCAAGGCCTGTGGACGCCTGCAGGACTACCTCTGTGTCGCCTGTGGACTGAAGGATACTCCCTCGATCAATGCCCTCCGGATTCGGTACCGTAATCTGCACAACATAAAGAAGTGCAGGTGTAGCATCAGTACAACCGACCCCATATACTGAGTAAGTGTCGAGCCTAACCTCGGCAAAGTAGTGACGAGGCTAGAACACGACAACTAATAAATACCTGTGCAATTCAATTATATATAACAGAAATAATGACAGGAAGGAAACAATTAAGTACAAGAACGGGAGAAAACATGATGGGGACAAGGGAAAACAATACTAAATAACATAACAAAGCAACAATCCACGTATCAACAAAACAACAGGAAGTAACCACATAGAACAAACAAGTGCACGACATCACCCTTCATGCTTTACTCTCATCCTCACCAAAACAAGTGCACGCCATTACCCTTCGTGCTTTTACTCTCATCCTCACCAAAGAAATAATTAAATAAAAACGGCACGGTATGATCCTTCGTGCTTTTACACTCTCATCCTCACAATGCAACAGATAAATACACGGCATCACCCTTTGTGCTTTACACTCTCATCCTCACAACGCAATAAATAAATACACGGCATCACCCTTCGTGCTTTACATAAATCATAAGTCATAACATCCCGTCAAGGGAACAATAACAAAGATATTACCGTCCCGGCAAGGGACACAACTATACCCAATCTTGCTCAAGTGTATAACTTAACCAAATAATCCTCAACCGAACAATTAATCAACAGTGTTCACAACCAAGTATTTCCAAAAATTGAATAACCTCCAAAATAACATCTACTGCATAACACAGTAAATATCGAAGAAAAACACATATATCATAAAAATCGACTCACGGGCATGCTTGACAACAATGCATAGGTACTCGTAACCTCACCTATGCATTGAACATGGAATAAACACGTAGAACAGATGACTCAATACCTATTCCCTCAAACTAAGGTTAGGCCAAACACTTACCTTGACTCTAAGAATCTGAATCAAGCCTCTAACACCGTTTTTCCTTTCGAACCCGACTCCAAATCAATCGTATCTAGACATAATTGACTCAATAACATCAATAAATGCTATACAATTCAATTCCAAGGCTTAATTATAGAATTCCCAACATTCTTCCCAAAATTCCAAAATATCGAACCCGGGCTCGCCTTGTCAAAACATGAGGTTCGGACCAAAACCCGATCACCATTCACCCATGAGCCCGAATATATAATTTGTTTTGAAATCCGACCCCAAAATAAGGTCAAATTTCCAAATAATCAAAAAGCCCTAACTCTACCCAAATCCCTAATTTTCTACCTTTAATTACATGTCTTTAGGCCTAGAATGTAATGGATATTGATAAATATTGAAGAAAACGAGTAAAAGTTTACTTACCTAAGAGGTTATGGTGGATAAGCTCTTCAAAAATGGCCTAAGAGGTGTGGAGAAGAAGAGGTTTATGAAAAATGGTGGAATTCCCGTTTTGAGTGTTTTGTTTTTGGACATTAAATAACAGGGCAAATTTTGTAACTATGCGATCGCGAAGGTATGTATGCGATCGCATAGTGGATTGGGTCCCAAAGCTTTGCGATCGCGAATAAAGAATTGTGACTGCACAGTATACTACCCAGCTCCCTCCCCCCCCCTCCCTCCTAGCTGACCTATCCTCCTATGCGATCGCAACTATACCTATGCGATCGCATGGTGCAACAGATTCCCCCCCACACACACTGCTATGCGATCGCAACTATACATATGCGATCGCATAGTGTTAAATACCAGACACCAGAAAATGCACTTTACACCAGATGTTTTTATTTTTTTGCACCCCGACGCCTACCCGAAATTCGACCGAGTCCTCGGGGCTTAAAACCAAATATGCACACAACCTCAAAAATATCCTACGGACTTCTTCGTGTAATAAAACCACCAACATAACATCAAAACAACGAATTAACACTCAAAATCAATGAAATATTTCAAAACATCTTAAAACTTCAAATTTTGCATTTAAGGTCCGAACCACGTCAGACGAATTCCGTTTCTTACCAAACTTCACAGACAACATATATAAATCATATCGAACCTGTACCAGGCGGGTCCCATATTTTCCTATAGACCATCCGGGACCGTCAAATCACGGGTCCATGTCCGTTTACCAAAAATGTTGACCAAAGTCAACTTTACTAAAATTTCAACACAAAAATATCATTTTCATCAGTTTGTCACATAACGGCTTCCCGACTACACGCCCAAGATGCGCACGCAATTCGAGGTGAGATAGAAGGAGGTTATCATGACCTCGAAACACAGATTTAGCAAGAAATACACGGAATGACCTTTTGGTTCATCACAGAAACATACACCACAAACATCATCTATAAGGAAGTATTAGATATGATTCCACCTCACCGAATATTTATATACTATAAATAAGATACATTCTAACTTAATTAAATTGATCATCTTTGTAGGTTAAGACGATATCATTTTGAATTCAAGTATTATGTTAATGTTATAACATTAATTTTTAGCATTTAAATAGCTGTTGTATATTTATCACGTTAATTACTTTATAATTATCATTTCATCTTGCGAGTAATTTGTTACGAAATTTAGTTATTTGTTCTTTCACATAAAAGTTCTGACTAAAGATTTATGTCACGGCCCAAATTCTAGTTTAGGTCGCGATGGCGCCCAACTCCGATGTCAGGCAAGCCAACTTTAATTTACTAGTGACTTCTTTTAATTTATCAAAACATTTTTCCAACACTTGCAAAAAAAATATTTATAACTTAATGTCGCAAAACAACAGATAGCTTAAGAAACCTTGAAAAGGAAAATAATCATGATAGTAATAACCAATAATTACATCCCAAAATATGATGTCTACTACGTGCGTGTGCCAGGAACTGTGAACTGGTGTCACAAGTCTACAGGCATCTAATAGATCGAGTATCCAAAAGAATACAAGTCTGCCCTACTATCTGATGAACAACATAGATAGATATAATAACAAAAGGCAAGAAACTCCAAGGTGCTGCCAGAGAACGTCAAGGAAAGCAGCTCGCCGAGAAGTTCACACCAAGTACTAGTCAGGGACGTACACCAGACTGATACCCAGATACACCTGCCTCAGAACCTGTAAAATTAAGTACAAAAGCGTAGCATGAGTACATAAACAAATATGTACTCAGTGAGTATACAGTCTAATCTCGAAGAAGTAGTGACGAGAGGTCGACGTGATACTTACTAGGGTCGAAATAGTATAATTAAATGAATTCTAGGCAGGAATACCAGTCATAAATAATCACAAAGACAGGAACATCAAGTACCATTTATAATTACCTTTGCATGTCAATCTCGCTAGCATTTAATTTTACTAAGTTTTCCTTTTTTTTATATTAATCAACTGATACAAGTATCATAGAACTCCCAGTCAACTAAGTAACACATAATATGTCGTGATCATACGGCCGATAAGACGTGAAAATAAATGTGCACTGCCGAAGAGTCGAACGGCTCGAACCGTAGATGCATCTATTACCCCACTCACGAATCGAATATGCGACGCGTTGACATTATGATAGGACTATCCCTATCACGAATCATACATGCGATGTGGGCGCCCGTATACATATAAATGATTATCAAGAATTCAGGAATTTAATAGCGGTTATACTTGAAGACAAGAATTAAGCAATGTAAATTTTTGAATGTAACTTCCTAAATATTCACATAACAAATTGAAGGATATTAGGCAACTCAAATTACATTTAGGGTCACATATACGGCACATAAAACATGCTTGTGAATCCTAAACCTACCCGACATAACATAATAGTAGCTATGCACGGACTCTCATCACTTCGTGCGTGCGTAGCCCCGCAAATAAGGACATGCAGTTATTTATAATCACCTATGGGGACAATTCCCTCTTACAAGGTTAGAAAGGAGACTCACTTCATGTCGAGCTTACTTTCCGGGTCAAAAATGCGCCCGAAACTCCAAACTCGCCTCCCAAGGACTCGAAACTAATCAAATATTGCATAAATAAATTAATCTACACTCAAAAGTATGAAATTCTCATATTTAAATAATTATTTCAATCTACTTTGAACAAATCTCAAAATACACCCCCGGGCCCACATGCTTGGGTTCCGGAAATTTTCGAAGGAAACACTAACCCATAGCCTAAGGATCAATAATATATAGTTTTTGTATGATTCCATAACCAGTTAGTAGGTAATTCCCTAAATTTCATAAAGCCTTAAGTTTTTACTCTAACCCTTCATTTATACTAAATTAGGATGTTAACCCACCTAAGAATTCAAGTATTTAAGCTAGATTATAGTAGAAATTACTTACCTTTTAGTAGCTAGTTCGGACACCCTCTTGTGAGCTCTCAAAATCGCCTATGGTGGAGAAGAAAAATGGTGAAAAAGGGCTAAGTCCCATATTTTAAAAGAACCTTACTGTCTACAGGGTTTTTGAACCTGCGGTCACGCATCTGCGAGAATAATCTCGCACCTGCGAAATTGGGCAAAGGGGTCTGGGCTCGCACTTGTGGAGAGGGGCCCGCACCTGCGGCTCCGCTTCTGCGTATATTGATCCGCACCTGCGATTATTGGCAACCTCACCTGGGGCCGCACCTGCGAGGCAAGGACTGCAAAAGCGGTCTCGCACCTGCGACTAGGCCACCGCAGGTGCGGTCGTACCAAATCTGGTGCACCAACAACTGTTTTAGCATGTTTTTGGCCTCGTTCGATGCCCGAAAGGCATCTGGGACCACCCGAGCCCCCTTCCAAATGTACCAATAAGTCCCAAATCATATTACGGACTTGCTAGAGCCTTCAGAACACCCAAAACAACGCTAAACTAAAAATCACACCTCAAAACCCCTAGAATCAAACTTAAATGACATGACGGAACCCCTACCTATACTACTCGGAATGACACCAAATTTTGCAAGCATGTCTATATGACATGATGGAACTATTCCCGGTCTCGGAATTCAGTTCGGACCTCGATAACACAAAAACACGTTCCAAACCTCAATTTGAACATAAAGAAACTCCTATTTTACTATTTGGCGCTGAAACGCTCCCGGGTCATCCAAAACCTGTTTCGAGCATACACCCAAGTCTGAAATCATCATACAAACCTACTAGAACCTTTGAATCACTATTCCGAGGTTGTTTACTCAAAACGTTGACCGAAGTCAAACTTGGCCTTAAAAGCCAACCTTAAGGATCTAAGTGTCCCTATACCACTCTAAACTCTTCCAAATCTCGAACCACCCATCCCCGCAAGTCAAAAATCATTAAAAGCAACTACGGGAAGTCTTATTTAGGGGAACGGGGTCCTAGAACGCAAAACGACCGGTCGGGTCGTTACATTCTCCACCTCTTAAACAAACGTTCATCCTCGAACGGGTCTATAATCATACCTGAAGTGCTGAATAGGTGTGGATATCTGCTCCATATGTCCTCCTCGGACTCCCAAGTTGCCTCCTCGACTGGTTGGCCCCTCTACTGGACCTTTACAGCAGAAACTCTCTTAGATCTCAACTGGCTCCTCCTCGTAGCCCAACCTCTCATCCAACTTAATGGTGCTGAAATCTACTACGTGGGAGAAGTCAGCGTGGTACCTCCGGAGCATGGATACATGAAAGACCAGATGGACTCCTGATAAACTTGGAGGTAAAGCAAGCTCATAAGCCACCTCTCCAACCCGTCTCAACACCTCGAAAGGACCTATAAACCTTGGGCTCAGCTTACCCTTCTTACCAAACCTCATAATACCCTTCATCGGCGAGATTTCAACAGAACCTTCTCTCCCTCCATAAATGACACATCACGCGCCTTCTGATCCGCGTAACTCTTCTGTCGGGACTGTGCTGTGCGAAACCTCTCCTGGATCAACTTCACTTTGGCCAAGGCATCCTTTACCAGGTTGGTGTCGTATAACTTAGCCTTGCCAGGCTCAAACCACCCGATAGAAGAACGACATCGTCAGCCATACAAGGCCTCAAATGGAGCCATCTCAATGCTAGACTGATAACTATTATTATAAGCAAACTCGGCCAGAGGCAAGAACTGGTCCCACTGACCTCCGAAGTCAATCACACATGCCCTGAGCATGTCCTCCAATATCTGAACTATACGCTCCGACTGTCCGTCGATCTGGGGGTGAAATGATGTGCTGAGCTCTACCTGGGTGCGCATCTCACTACGCAATGCTCTCCAGAAGTGCGAGGTGAACTGAGGACCTCGATCTGATATAATAGACACAAGCACACCGTGCAACCGGACTATCTCCCGAATGTAGATCTGGGTCAACCTCTCAGAAGTATAAGTAGTAGCTACTGGAATGAAATGCGCCGATTTGGCCAACCTGTCCACAGTGACCCAAACCGTTTCGACCTTCCGCAAAGTCCGAGGCAACCCAACTATGAAGTCCATAGTGATGCGCTCCCATTTTCACTCAGGTATAGGCATATGCTGAAGTAGGCTTCCTGTCCTCTGGTGCTCGTACTTAACCTGCTGGCAATTAAGACATCTAGCCACATACTCCACTATGTCCTTCTTCATCCGCCTCCACCAGAAATGCTACTTCAAGTCACGATATATCTTCGTAGCACCAGGATGGACAGAATACCGTGAACTGTGAGCCTCCTCTACAATCCTCTCCCTCAAGCCATCAACATTAGGAACACACAAACGGCTCTGAAGTCTCAGAACACCATCCTCGCCAATAAAAACCTCCTTGGCACCACCCTGAACAACTGTCTCTCGTAGCTATTCCAAGCACGATCATCAAACTGTCGGGCCTTAATCTCCCCCAATAACGAAGACTGAGCAACCATATGTGCAAGAACTCGGCGGGGCTCCGAAAGGTCCAATATCACCAGGAGATTAGCCAAGGACTGAATGTCCAAGGCTAGGGGTCTCTCCTCTACTAAAATGTAAGCCAACCTACCCATACTCTCCGCCTTCCTACTTAAGGCATATGCTACCACGTTTTCCTTTCCCGGATGATAGAGAATGGTGATGTCATAATCCTTCAGCAACTCAAGACACACGCACTGCCTCAAATTAAGATCCCTTTGCTTGACCAAGTGCTGCAAGTTGCGGTGGTCTGTATAAACCTCACAAGACACACCATACAAGTAGTGCCTCCAAATCTTAAGAGCATGAACAATCGCCGCCAACTTCAGGTCGTGCACAGGGTAATTCTTCTCATGAACCTTCTGCTGGCGCGAAGCATAAGCAATAACTCTCACATCCTGCATCAACACACATCCTAAACCAACGCGTGAAGCGTCGCAGTATACTGTATACATCCCAGAGCCGGAAGGCAATACTAGAACTAGTGTTGAGGTCAATGCTGTCATAAGCTTCTGGAAGCTCGCCTCACACTCGTCGGACCATCGGAATGGGGCATTCTTCTGAGTCAATCTAGTCAGTGGAGCTGCGATGGATGAAAAACCCTCCACAAATCGACGATAATAACCTTCTAGGCCCAAGAAGTGCCTGATCTCTGTAGCTGAAGTAGGGCGTGGCCAACTCTGAACTGCCTCAATATTCTTAGGATCAACCTTGTTACCCTCTTCGGATACCACATGTTCCAAGAATGCCACGGAATCCAACCAAAACTCACACTTAGAGAACTTAGCATACAACTTCTGTTTTCACAAAGTCTGGAGCACAACTCTCAAATGATGTTCGTGCTCCCCCAGGCTACGTGAGTAAATCAGAATGTCATCAATAGAGACAATGACAAAAGAATCAATATACGTCCTGAACACCCTGTTCATCAAGTCCATAATATGTTGTTGGAGTATTAGTCAAGCCAAAGGACACCACTAGGAACTCATAATGGCCATATCTCGTACGAAAAGCAGTCTTCGGAACGTCTGAGTCCCGAATCTTCAGGTGGTGGTACCCCAAGCTCAGGTCGATCTTAGAAAACTCACAAGCACCCTGCAACTAGTCAAATAAATCATCGATACACGGCAATGGGTAATTATTCTTAATGGTGACCTTGTTCAACTGACGGTAGTCAATACACATCCGCATAGACCCATCCATCTTTTTCACAAATAGAGCACCCCAAGGAGATACGCTCGGTCTGATAAACCCCTTAGCCAACAACTCCTCAAGCTGCTTCTTCAATTTTTTCAATTCTTTCGGAGCCATACAGTACGGGGTAATAGATATAGGTTGGGTGCCTGGAGCCAAGTCAATACAGAAATCAATATCATGATCCGGAGGCATGCCTGGAAGGTCTGAAGGGAATACATCAGCAAACTCTCAAACCACTGGCACTGAATCAATCGTCGGAGACTCGGCAGTGGTGTCCCGCACATAAGAAAGATAGGTCAGAGAACCCTTCTCGACCATATGTCGAGCCTTCAGGAAGGAAATAACCTGACTGGCTGCACTAACTGAGGAACCTCTCCACTCCAGCCTAGGCAACTCGGTCATGGCTAGAGTAACCATCTTGGCATGGAAATCTAGAACGGCACGATAGGGAGATAGCCAATCCATGCCCAGGATAACCTCGAAATCAACCATATAAGGAAATAGGATGTCCGCTCTGGTCTCGAACCCACAAAATGTAACCACAAAAGACTGATAAATCCGGTCCACCACTATAGAATCGCCCACAGGAGTGGACACATAAATAGGAGTACCCAAGGGCACACGAGGAATATACAGGAAACAAGCAAATAAGGCTTATACATATGAATAAGTGGACCCTGGATCAAATAATAATGATGCCTTTCTACCGCATACTGAAATAATACCAGTGATCACGACGTTTGAGGCCACTGCATCTGATCTGGCCGGCATAGCATACAATCTGGCTGGAGCACCGAATGACTGACCTCCGCTGGAATGAATAGAAGCTGGTTGAGCTCCCCCTGTCTATCCTCTACCTCTCGAATGACCTCTACCAGCCTGTCCTCCGTCTCTGGGTGGCCGAACCGCCGGTGCTGAGAATGTAAGCTGATAACTCTGTTGAACGGCCATGCCCCGAAGCCTGGGATAAGTCCTCCTCATATGGCCTGGATCCCCGCACTCATAACATCCCCTCGGTACCATATCCTGCTCCCCTGAAGAAGAAGAACCCTGGATAACTGGGGGACGGTGAGAACTCTCTAGCATAGCACTGAAGTAAGGATTAGAGGACCCCTAATTACAGCAATACCCGCCAGAGGAACCCTGAATGGCTGGTGGGCAGTAAGAACTCTTCGGCATGGCGCTGAAATAAGGCCTCACTGGAACACCACGGTGAGGCGGTGGAGGTGCTGAATATGCAGTCCTGCTAGGTTGGCCCCTACCGAACTGACCTCTGCCCCTGGTTGGGGCACCTCTGAAATCTCCAGAAAATCTAGCTCTCTTATCCTGCTGGCTCTACTCTTTGCCCCTCTATCGATAACCCTCAATCCGGCGAGCTATCTCGACTACAAGATGATAAGGAGTCCCCATCTCCACCTCTCGGGCCATGTTGGCCCTAATACCTGAGTGCAGCCCGGCTACAAATCTCCGCACTCTCTCAACATCAGTAGGGAGTATTATGAGGGCATGACGAGACAACTCAGAAAACCTGGCCTTGTAGTCTGTCACCGACATCTGACCCTGCTCCAGCTGCTCGAACTGATACCGCAGCTCTTCCCTATCATAGGGTGGAATATATCTTTCAAGGAATAACTGAGTGAACTGCTCCCAAGTGATAGGAGGGTAACCTTCCGGTCTGCCAAGGATATAGGACTGCCACCATCTGCGGGCCCTTCCCTCTAACTGGAAAGTAGTGAAGTCAAATCCATGGGACTCCAATATCCTCATGTTGTGCAGTCTGGCCCTGCACCTATTAGTGAAGTCCTGGGCATCCTCGCCTCGCTCACCTCCGACGACAGGAGGGTGCAATCTGGTACATCTGTCCAATAACTTCTGCGTATCGCCGTTCGCAGCTGGTCTGGGCTCAGGTGCTGCTGCTACATGCTAGGTCCCATCCATGGGCAGTGTACCCGGGGTCTGATATACTGATGCTGCATGACCTGTGCCCTGGGCGGTAGGGTTCTGGGCTCCCCCTCCCTCCTGAGACAGGATCCGCTGGAAATAGGCCAGCCTGGGTCATGGTATCCATGAACCGCATCATACGGCCCATGACCTTCTGGAAGCCTGGCACCGTCATAAAGTCCATCGGAGCAAGATCTGCCGGGGGCACCTCGCCCTGCTCCTCCATAATGGGATCCGCTACTGGCCCTACTGGCGGTGAAACTGGAATAGCTTTGGGATGCCCTCGTCCCCTACCTCGGGCCAGTGCCTTCCCCGGACCTTTGCCACGGCCTCGGGCGACGGGGGTAGCGGCCCCTCCCAGGTCTGGAACATCGGATGCACGTGTCCTCACCATCTGTGAGAGAATAGAAGAGTGAGATTCATTATACCATCAACTGCACGATAGAATATGAACAAAGAGAGATTTCCTAACACCCTATAGCCTCCCGAAGATAAATTCAGACGTCTCCGTATCTATCCGCAAGACTCTATTAGGTTTGCCCCTGACTTGTGAGACCTACGTGAACCTCGAACTCTGATATCATATTGTCACGACCCAAATTCTAGTTTAGGTCGCGATGGCGCCCAACTCCGGTGTCAGGCAAGCCAACCTTAATTTACTAGTGACTTCTTTTAATTTATCAAAACATTTTTCCAACACTTGCAAACAAAATATTTATAACTTAATGTCGCAAAACAACAAATAACTTAAGAAACCTTGAAAAGGAAAATAACCATGATAGTTATAACCAATAATTACAGCCCAAAATATGATGTCTACTACGTGCGTGTGCCAGGAACTGGTGTCACAAGTCTACAGGCATCTAATAGAATACGTATCCAAAAGAATACAAGTCTGCCCTACTATCTGATGAACAATATAGACAGATATAACAACAAAAGGAAAGAAACTTCAAGGTGCTGCCAGAGAACGTCAAGTAAATCAGCTCACCGAGAAGTTCACACCAAGTACTAGTCAGGGACGTACACCGGAGTGATACCCAGATATACCTGCCTCAGAACCTGTACAATTAAGTACAGAAGCGTAGCATGAGTACATAAACAAATATGTACCCAGTGAGTATCCAGTCTAACCTCGAAGAAGTAGTGACGAGAGGTCGATGTGATACTTACTAGGGTCGAAATAGTATAATTAAATGAAGTGTATGCAGGAATAGAAGTCATAAATAATCACAAAGACAGGAACATCAAGTACCATTTATAATTACCTTTGCATGTCAATCTCGCTAGCATATAATTTTACTAAGTTTTCCTTTTTTCATATTAATCAACCGATACAAGTATCACAGTCAATTAAGTAACACATAATATGCCGTGATCGTACGACCGATAAGACGTGAAAATAAATGTGTACTGCCGAAGGGTCGAACGACTCGAACCATAGATGCAACTATTACCCCGCTCGCGAATCGAACATGTGACGCGGTTGACATAATGATAGGTCTATCCCGCTCATGAATCATACTTGCGGCGCGGGCACCCGTATACATACACATGATTATCAAGAATTCAGGAATTTAATAGAGGTTATACTTGAAGACAAGAATTAAGCAATGTAAACTTTTGAATGTAACTTCCTAAATATTCACATAAGAAATTCAAGGATATTAGGACACTCACATTACATTTGGGGTCACATATACGGCACATAAAGCATGCTTGTGAATCCTAAAACTACCCGACATAACATAATAGTAGCTGCGCACGGACTCTAGTCACTTCGTGCGCGCGTCGCCCCCGCAAATATGGACATGCAGTTATTTATAATCACCTATGGGGACAATTCCCTCTTACAAGGTTAGAAAGGAGACCCACCTCATGTCGAGCCTACTTTCCGGGTCAAGAATGCGCCCGAAATTCCAAACTCGCCTCCCAAGGACTCGAAACTAATCAAATATTGCATAAATAAATTAATACACACTCAAAAGTATGCAATTCTCCTATTTAAATAATTATTTCAACCTACTTTGAAGAAATCTCAAAATACACCCCCAAGCCCACATGCTCGGGTTCCGAAAATTTTAGAAGGAAACACTCACCCATAGCCTAAGGATCAATAATATATAGTTTTGTATGATTTCATAACTAGTTAGTGGGTAATTCCCTAAATATCATAAAGCCCTAGGTTTTTACTCTAACCCTTGATTTATACTAATTTAGGATGTTAACCCACCTAAGAATTCAAGTATTTAAGCTATATTATAGTAGAAATTACTTACCTTTTAGTAGCTAGGTCGAACATCCTCTAGTGAGCTCTCAAAATCGCCTATGGTGGAGGAGAAAAATGGTGAAAATGGGCTAAGTCCTGTATTTTAAAAGAACCTTACTGCCTATAGGGTTTTCGCAAGTCTGGGCTCACACTTGTGGAGAGGGGCCCGCACCTACGGCTCGGCTACTGCGGATATTGATCCGCACCTGCGAGAATTGGCAGCCTCACCTAGGGCCACACCTATGAGGCAAGTACCGCAAAAGCGGTCTCGCACCTGTGACTGGGCCACCGCAGGTGCGGTCGCACTAGATTTGGTGCACCAGCAGCTGTTTTAGCTGGTATTTGGCCTCGCTCGATGCCCGAACGGCATCTGGGCCCACCCGAGCCCCCCTCCAAATATAGCATCAAGTCCCAAATCATATTACGGACTTGCCCGAGCCTTCGGAACACCCAAAACAACTCTAAAACTAAAAATCACACCTCAAAACCCCTAGAATCAAACTTTAGAACTTTAAGTTCTTGAATTCGTTAACAACGCGCCGAACCTACCCATACTACTTGGAATGACACCAAATTTTGCAAGCAAGCCATAAATGACATGATGGAACTATTCCCGGTCTCAAAATTCCGTTCGGACCTCGATAACACAAAAACACGTTCCAAACCTCAATTTGAACTTAAAGAAACTCCTATTTCACTATTTTGCGCAGAAACACTCCCGGGTCATCCAAAAATCTGTTTCGAACATACGCCACGTCCGAAATCATCATACGAACCTACCGGAACCTTCGAATCGCAATTCCGAGGTCGTTTACTCAAAACGTTGGCGAAAGTCAAACTTGGCCTTAAAAGCCAACCTTAAGGAACTAAGTGTCCCTATACCACTCTAAACTCTTCCAAATCTCGAACCACCCGTCCCCGCAAGTCATAAATCATTAAAAGCAACTACGGAAAGTCTCATTTAGGGGAACAGGGTCCTAGAACGCAAAACGATCGGTCGGGTCATTACAATTTACGTGCAACGCACGTACATAGTAACTAGTACTATATTATAGCACGAAAGCCCTTAACAAAATGTCGTTCGTCTTTTTTACCCTTTTAAAATAAAATTCATATTGGATAAAATAGTAATTTAATTATTTTCCTACTATTTAGGTATGATCATTTAATTAATTTCCTACTATTTAAAAATAGTAATTTAATAATTTTCTTACTATATAAAGCGTTGATTTTTCAATTCTAATTCACACTGGGACAATTCGTTCACTGACAACTCCATTTACCTTTAGGACATATGAGTATTAAATGTCTCCTGTTAGGTTGAGGAGATTTGTTTTGGTTTCCCAAAATTTAAAACCAAAACCAAATAAAAATAAGTAATTAATATTATTAGGTTTAGTATTCTTTTACTCCTGCCATAATTATCGTAGGATGCAAGTCTAATCTTTAATTTTCTAGAATTAATGTTATTTTAGGTTTAGTATTCTGTTAGCATAACCGAATAAAATATCAGCAATTAATGATAGTTTAGGATTAGTATTCTTTTACCAAAATTATCTTAGGTTTAAAGCTTTTAGAGTATTAAAATCATAACCATTTAAAATAAGCATGAAGTGAACACTTCTATAAAAAAAAAGTCAATATGCCACATTGTTGACCATAAACTCATGATAATATCGATATCTGCAAAATTAAATTTATTTGTGATTGTCACTTTTAATTTTTATTTACAAAATATCATGTACAATTGTTAGTCTAAAATATCTTCAGTTGTATTATAATGTCTGTTTTTCTTTTGTGTATTATACAATTATTATTTTTTGCTTAAAAGTAATTATCTGTAATGGTAATCAAGTTTCTCTTTTCCTTTAATATGCTCTCTATGTTCTTCCTCTTTTTCTAATGCATTTTGTATCTGAATGAGCATTGATAGTATCTTTTTTATTTTGAATAATATTCACCATATTTTCAGTTATAAAATACGATTTTGTTATATTTATAATAAAATATCATTTTCTTTGTAGTTCCAATTTTTTTATATTAAAGGTTAGATGAACAGTCGCATTCGAGTCACTCTAAAATAGTAATTATGATAATAATTTTGTTGTTCACTCTTATATAAGACGGATTTCAACAGACCTATTTTAGTTTAATGGTATTAGGTCTTATCGTTTAATATTATCGCATGTTCATTTTATTTTAAATCTATTGTATTTTGTTTTGTGTGCGCATATATGTTTGTACAAACACTTTTGTAATATGAATTGAGACTTTATGTGCTAGTTATATTTTTAATATTTATAATTTTATAATTAACTAAAGTCTTATCTATTGAAACTTTTCTTATTCGAAATATGTAAGAACTCTTAATATTTAATAATTTAAAATCAAGTAAGATATTACATTTTTTTTTCTTGAATTTTTATGGAACTTTGCTTTTGTTTTTTCTTATGCCGTCTCTTTGTCGTTTGTGAAGGTCTACTCCTTTCCATTGTTTTGGTCAAGGTATTTATTTTAGTACTATTATTATTAAAGCCAATCTAGAATATAAATTACTTTGTTTTAAACATAGTTTGTACAAATCATACAAACAACTAAATTGATAAAATAAATTGGCGGACCTTTAAAATTTTATTTTAGCCCCCTTTAGAAAAGAATCATAGCCTTATTAGATTTTCTAATAAATGTGAAATAGATTATTAAGATTTCATTTAAATATTCTACTTTCGCATAATAATTAATAAATCAAATAATAATATAAAACACATAATCATGAAATAAACTTTCACAAGAAAGGGTGACATGGTGACAGGACTTCATCACAATATCAAAGCGATACTACTTATTTAATTACAATTTTTTACTCTATTAATCAAGCTAAATATAATCAATATTTATTATTAAAAACTTGCACTTTTTAATATTTTATTGTGATGACCCAAAAGGTCATCTTATGCAATTTAAGCTATATCTGTGTTTCAAGGCTCCGAGAGCCTCCGTTAGTCTCACCTCGATATGTGTGCGCAGCCCGGACGTGTAGCCGG
>ML299976.1:665-39088 GCA_005239495.1 Nicotiana undulata | reverse complement strand
ATATATATATATATATATATATATGTATGTATGTATGTATGTATAAACTAGCCCTAGGCACTCTGCCTAGTGGATCTGCTAAAAAAACACCTCGCAATACCCCGCCAACGAGAGCTCTCTATGAGGCGATTCCATTTGCGATTTTGAGGCAATTTTTCGCTGGAAGCTCTCATGGACTCGGCGTCAGCCTGTTTTGACGGCTTGTCAACCTCCTACCAATCCCATAACACCTTATACTATCAATCCAAACACTACCCAGCCCCTTAACTACACAAATTTGCTCAAACCCAGTACATTAAAAATGTGACTACACAAGTGAACCCTAGTTCAAAACCTGTCGATCCTATTCCTATAAAACCAACTACATTCCTTCATGGGCATCCCCTCATTATGTTTACTGAAGAAGTCATGCGTATGAATATTATTGAGCGCCTACAGTATGTAGTTGTTGGCAAATTTTCGTATGGATGGCAAGAACTACGAAGAGTTACATAGAATTATATTAAAGAAAATGAAGTCACGTGATGGGCATGTGACTGTGGAGGTTAGCTAAGTGGTTAGTTATAACTAATTATTGTATTGGTTGTTAGAGTTAGTTAGTGGAATTGTAAACTAGATTAGTGGGTTAGTTAATTGTAGATTGTATATAAGCTTCCCACATTGTATTGAACGCTAGTTTTTCTTTTCTAATCAATGAAGGCAGTTTTCTTCATTTCCTTTCTGTGAGGTTTGTTCTGGAACCTACTGTTCCATTGCTTCTTCTTCTTCATTTGAGTTGTAGCTCGTTTCTTCATGGTATCAGAGCACAGGAGCTAGATTCATGTCGTTCTTTTCAATTCTACAAGCTTTCTCTAGATTGTTGATCGCTTGAATTTTGTTTGTCATGTCCTTCAATTGAGTGACCTAATTCTGAAATTTTTTTGTTGACGATTCTGAAAATCGGCAATTCGAGAGTTACTTCGACTGTAATTCAATTGTGATTGTTGAATATGGCAATCGGAGAAGAGAGTTCTACTGGAGGAAGCACTGGAGTCAACATCGATCATCACCACCCGCTGTATCTACAGCCTTGTGATACTCCAGGTAGCTCCTTAATTTCTATTCAATTGATTGGATCAGAAAACTATGCATTGTGGAGCAGATCTATGAAAATAGGTCTAAATTGTAAAATTAAACTAGGATTTGTTGATGGTCGTTGTACTAAAGATAACTTTGATAGAACTCTGCATGAGCTGTGGGAGAAGTGTAATGCGATAGTTTTATCATGGATCATGAATGCAGTAAGTAAGGATTTGCTTAGTGGAATTGTATATAAGTCTAATGCTCACAAAGTATGGACCGATTTAAAGGATAAATTTGATAAGGTTGACGGTTCTCACATTTTCTACTTGAACAAGGAGATTGTTAATCTGTCACAGGGAATTTCTTCAGTGTCTTGATATTTCTCCAAGTTGACAGACTTATGGGAAGAGTATGATGCCCTAATGCCTTGTCCTGGATGTGATTGCCCAGAATCTAAGAGCTATTCTGAGCATTTTGAGTACCAAAGGTTGTTGCAGTTCTTATTAGGGTTGAATGAGACATACAATCAACCTAGAAGTCAGATCTTAATGATGATTTCAATTCCTACTGTTAATAAAGCCTATTCTATGATAGTTTCTGAAGAAAGTCAGAGGAGCTTGGGTAAATTTTCTCAATCCGTAGATATTGGAGATGGAACAGCATTGTTTACCAACAAAGGAACTAATTTTGGAAACAACTATAAGCCTAGGAGAGGGAACATATTTTGTGATTACTGTAATTACAAAGGACATACTAGGGACAATTGTTTCAAGCTGCATGGATATCCAAATGATCTCAAAGCAAGAAGGAAGACAACAGGATTTACTTAAAGACCTATGGAAAATGCAACAACTCATAAAGGACATCAATCAGTGACAAAGCAATTGACCGGAGCCAATTCACAAGAAGGACAACAGGTAGTGAATGTTGTTGCTGCAAGTCTAGCTCAAGGAATGCCAATTTTGTTTACTCAAGAACAGTATGATCAAATATTGAAGCTGATCAACAAGGATACAGGTGAAAATTCATGTTTTGCAGGTACGACTAAGACTCTTATTACCAATAAAACAGCTGAGAATGAGAATTGGATAGTGGATTCTGGTGCAACCAATCATATGGTTTGCACTAGAAAGCTACTCGACAAGATAAACACTAAAATTTTAGGTAAGACACCAAAGGTATATTTACCTGATGGTACTGCTCTTGATGTTGAATGTACTGGTGAAAGCAAGATTGGTGAAGAGTGTACAATTAAGAATGTTCTGTATGTGCCAAGGTTTCAATATAACTTGTTGTCTGTGTCCAAACTTACAAGGGACTTGAGATGTTTTTTATCTTTCTATCCTGATTTTTGGATAATGCAGGACCTTCACAGTGGTAAGGTGAAGGGTATTGGTAAAGAATTAGAAGGATTATACAAGTTGCAACATCAGAAAATGGAAGCTAAAGCAGCAAATGTGCAACTTCCAAACCATTCTATGCAGAAGGAAGATCTGAAAGTATGGCATGGAAGACTTGGACATGTTCCAGAGAAAGTAGTGAAGCAGATTCCAAACATGAAGTTTAAGCATCATGAAGATGGAATAAAGGATTGCACAATCTGCCCCTTGGCTAGACAAGGCAGATTGCCTTTCCCTAAGAGTCTAAGTAGATCAAGTAAACTTTTTCAGTTGATTCATGTAGATGTTTGGGGTCCATATAGAGTACCAACTCATAGTGGACACAGATTCTTCCTTACTATAGTAGATGATCACAGTAGAATGACATGGATTTATTTGCTGAGACTTAAGAGTGATGTGGTTATATGTTTGAGACAATTTCTGGCTTCAATAAAAACTCAGTTTGATGTGACTGTAAAGGTATTGAGGAGTGATAATGGATCTGAGTTTTTTAATAATGAATGTCATAGTCTTTTCAAGACTCATGGAATGATTCATCAGAGTTCATGTGTCCACACACCACAGCAGAATGGAGTGGTAGAGGGGAAACAAAGGTATGTTCTGGAAGTGGCTAGAGCCATTAGACTGCAAGGTTCTTTGCCTCTCAAATTTTGGGAGGATTGTGTGGAAGCAGCTGTTTATGTGATAAACAAATTGCCTTTGTCAGTGTTATCAGGAAAATCATCTTTTGAATTGGTGTATGGAAGGTTGCCCTCTTTGCAACACATGAGAACCATTGGGTACCTATGTTTTGCTAAAACAGTATGAGAAGGAGATAAATTTACAGCTAGATCGATTGGAGCTGTACTGATAGGATACTCCTCTTCCCAAAAGGGATACAAACTTTATAATATCTTAACTAACTCTTTCTTTGTTAGCAGGGATGTCAAGTTTGTGGAGCATATCTTTCCTTTTCAGTTACATAAGGAAGGAAGATTGCAGATTTTTCCTACTGGTGTTCTGGATATTCATCTCACTAGTGATGCAGGGCTTTCTCAAAATGCAGATGTTCCAGGACTATATGCACAATCAGTTATGCCTGATGAGGCAACTCAAGGAGAAGAGTTGTCACCTCCATCACCACATTTTTTGACATTCGATGAAGGGCAACAACAACAGCCTCCATTTCCTTACCAAGAGCCATCCAATCATGGAGATCAACAGCTAAGGAAGTCCTCTAGAACTGCTAAGGAACCTCTGTGGATGCAGGACTATGTATGAAATGGGCCTCTAGTGCAACTGGAAGGCAAGCACAATTGCAAATATCCTATGAAGAATTACTTGACACACAGTAGGTTCTCATCAAAATTTAAAGCTTATTTTTCCAAGATCACTAGCTTGAAGGAACCTGCTAGTTATGATGAAGCTGCCATGGATCCATAGTGGATTGAAGCTATGCATCAAGAGCTGCAGGCACTCAAAGACAATGGTACATGGTCCTTAGTGGATCTGCCTTCAGGAAAGACACCTATTGGTTGTCGATGGGTTTTCAAGATCAAGTATAAAGCTAATGGAGAGATTGAAAAATACAAGGCATGCTTAGTTGCTAAGGGGTACAATCAGATAGAAGGTTTTGATTATCAGGAAACATTTTCTCATGTGGTCAAGATGGTGACAATAAGAGTAGTCATAGCTTTGGCTGCTGCTCATAAATGGAATCTATACCAAATGGATGTGTATAATGCCTTCCTACAAGGGGACCTCACTGAAGAAGTATATATGTGTTTGCCTCAGGGATTTTCCAGCCAGGGGGTGAAAGTTTGTAGGCTGCATAAATCCCTGTATGGTTTGAAACAGGCCTCAAGACAGTGGAATCTGAAATTGACTGAGGCACTGATTGGCTCAGGTTTTATACAGAGTCATTTTGACTATTCCTTGTTCACAAAGAAGCAAGGGACAAGTCTAGCAATTATATTGGTATATGTAGATGATCTACTCATTACTGGAAATAATGAAGCACTGATTTCTGAAGCTAAGGTCATGTTACAAAACAACTTCAAAATTAAGGATCTAGGGGAATTGAGATTTTTCCTTGGCATTGAGATAGCAAGATCCAAGGAAGGAATATTAATGAATCAAAGGAAGTTTGTTGTGGAGCTTAACACTGAGCTTGGTTTGGCATGATCAAGACCAGTAGCTACACCTATGGAATCTAATCTAAGGTTCACTACTATGCAATATGATCAACATGTGAAGATGCCAGAGGAAGATAAGTTGGTAGATCCAGGTCCCTACCATAGATTGGTTGGAAAGCTGCTATATCTCACTATGACACAGCCAGATATATGTTATGCAGTCCATGTCTTAAGTCAGTACATGCATTGTCCAAAGAAGTCTCACATGGAGGCAGCTATAAAGGTGGTTAGGTATGTTAAAGGAGCACCTGGTTTAGGACTGTTAATGAGTGCTGAGTAGTCCACAAAATTAACAGCATTTTGTGATGCTGATTGGGCATCATGCCCAGTCTCCAGGATGTCTATAACTGTTTATGTGATGAAATTTGGAAATTCATTCGTGTCATGGAAATCGAAAAAACAATGCACAGTGTCAAGGAGCTCTGCAAAAGCAGAATATAGGAGTATGGCAGCAGGGGTTGCAGAGATTTCTTGGCTGACAGGACTCTGCAAAGAGCTAGGAGCAGAGGTTGATTTTCCAGTAGACTTGCACTGTGATAGCAAGGCAGCAATTCAAAATGCTGCAAATTCCATATTCCATGAACGTACAAAGCACATAGAGATTGATTTACATTTTATAAGAGAGAAGATACATCAAGGAATCGTTAAGACAAAGCATGTGATGTCCAAAGATCAAGAGGCAGATTTGTTCACTAAGGAACTAGGAAGATCACAACATGAATATCTGATGAGCAAGCTAGGAGTGCTTAATATCTTTGCACTGCCTAGCTTGAGGGGGAGTATTAAAGAAAATGAAGTCACGTGATGGGCATGTGACTGTGGAGGTTAACTAAGTGGTTAGTTATAACTAATTATTGTATTGGTTGTTAGAGTTAGTTAGTGGAATTGTAAACTAGATTAGTGGATTAGTTAATTGTAGATTGTATATAAGCTTCCCACATTGTATTGAACGCTAGTTTTTCTTTTCTAATCAATGAAGGCAGTTTTCTTCATTTCCTCTCTGTGAGGTTTGTTCTGGAACCTACTGTTCCATTGCTTCTTCTTCTTCATTTGAGATGTAGCTCGTTTCTCATCAAATTATCCCTATGCAATTCAGGATCAAAGGTGAATGTAATGTTGGTTTTTTCAGCAAGAGGCATGTGTTAATTAGATTGACATTATGTGAGGATTATATTAATCTTACATCTAGGAGTGCTTATTATATTACGGCTAAGGATGAATATGAATATCAAATGAGGCCGTTAATTTATGATGCAAAATTCAAGGTAGGTGAAGAAACTCCTTTGGCTATGGCTTGAATATCTTTTCCAAAATTACCAACTTACTTTGTCAAAGAATACATATTTTCTTTAGCTTCTGCTGTGGGTAAGCTCGTTGCAACTGTGCTGGAGTCAAAGTCCAGGTTGATTTACTAGCAAAACTCCCGATGAAAGTATGCACTGATCATGTATAGGTAGAAAAATATATTTTATTTTCAAAAGTTTTAATTTTTACAATTTTACTATGTTTCTTATAATTATTTCATTATTTTAGCTTTTATTTTGGGTGAATTAATAATGACCTGTGAAACCAAAATAAATAGGGAAAAAGAGAAGAATGTATTATATTTTTTAAATTAACTCAAATCTATAATATAGATATAAATTAGATATAGTCATACAATCTAGTTAAATTTTACATTTAAAGTGCAAAGTAGCATTTTATCTATATGACACTTAGCTTGACATAATGCTTCACTATCATTCTTTTAATATACCTAGTTTCTCGGCACGTGCATTGCACATGTATGCCAATTCAGGTAACATGCTATTCTGTAAAACAATATTAATTAATATTAGTAAGATAAATTTTTGAGTAAAACAATTAGCATATAAGAATAAAGTACATATCCTGTGAACATACGTAAATTAGTATTAATAGATATATGTGATTTCCTAACTTATTTTTATTTTAGGTAGTATAGGCTAAACTAAATGTAGCATAACAATACATGAGAGTGTTTGCCATTAACTTATATTAGAACCTATATCAGCTGCACACTTCAAAAACTCAGCACCGACATAACATTTGCGTTAAGACCTGCTGATTTTTTAGTTGGTTCACCAGTTGCAGTAGTAGGATGATCCAGTTTAGTATTAGCTTCCAGAACTGGATTTTCACAACATTGAAAATCCATGCTAATACTATAGTAGGGGACATAACTTGTAGGTTTAGTATGACCCTTCACAATCTTTCAGGCATCACCTACAGGAACAACATTAGTTGCTCGATTGAACACTTCCACTTCGTTGACAGTAACAATTTTTTGTCCTCCATCAGATTGCACCTTTAATAATTGCTGCTTGTTAATGTTATTTTTTGACACTTCATCCACCAGTTTCCCAGCTCTTTTTGCATTAAGAAAATCTCTAGCATCTCCTTCTAATTTTTCAGCATTGGACATGCCATCAACTTCATCCCTAAGAACATCCCCCTCCTTATTTCTCCCAATCATTAAACGACATGATCATTTATCATGTCCTTGATGCTTACAACAAGATCAATATTTTGCGAGATTATCATACACAATCTCCTGATAATGTTCAACAGTTTTTCCAGAACTTTTATCCACACTCTCTTAGGATGTTTGTTTAGTAGGTCTAGCAAAACCTTAACCCTAGCCGTACTTGGTCTTGTTCTATCTTGAGTTGCTTTGTCCACTGCAAGAGGCTTCCCTACTGCAGAAGAAATTGACAGTAACGATTTCTTTGCAAAGAAATTAGGCGGTAACTCAGGTAAGAAAATCCACACGACTGCTCTTGATGTTTCTTCTCTTGGATAAAAACCTAACGTCCGTGGGAAGGTTCTAAAGAAGTATTATTCTCCCTTAGACTTAACATAACCAGTATACCTGGACAAGATCTGGACAAAACCATCATCCAAATCAAATCTTACCAAGATACGTCGAAATTCAAGCTGTCCAACGTTACAAAAGACTCTAACATCGAACTGTTTTGGTATGGCCTGTCACATATCGTGTAGGTGTGGTTTTTCCATGTCAAAACTTACGGATAATTGCTTGGTGCAATCCTTCTTCGATGGTAAATGCATTAACCTCTTCCATGGTGAATACAACTGTTGGTTCTCCATGAACAACATTAACAAGAATTGTCTCGATTTTGGGATTCGTCGGGGCAACATTGTTGGTGTAAATTTGTGCAGCATAAGACAATTTGGATTAGTTTGGGGATTGTTTCCTTAGGGTTTTGGATTGGATCTTTCACAACCGAAGGCCGGGGAGAGATCGTAGCAGCCATGGCTGCGATAAGGAACTACCATGTCTCCTAGAGAGAAGAGAGGAGAGAGCATTTTTTAAAGAAAATTATACTACTAGGTAGGCTGCGTAGTAGCTACTTTATTAATAAAAAATAAAACAACCACAAAGGTAGAGTACATGTAAGGGGGGTAAAAACTACAAAAGTGTTGCCTCTATTGTCTTGGCTATATAATCATTCCTGCGCCCCTATCACCTCATGATGACATCCTGACGACGTTAAGGTCTCACGGGGTGAATGATCTCATAGCCATTTGGATACTTCTCAAAGGCGTAGGACATATAACACCAGTTACTGAGCTAGACCTTACCTTACAATTCCTATCGAGGCATAAACAACCTCATCTACTAGCTAGCCTATAAAAAATAGGAACTTGATAGAACTAAATACTATATGATCATCACATAGATTATAACACACTATGTGATATGATATACTTAAAAAATGTTAGAATAAAACAAGGTAGAAATAAGAATGTTTCCCCTTCTTCTTCAAGCTTGTGAGTTCTTTAGCTTGTAGCTCCTTGTCTTACTCTTCAACTATCTTAAAGAAATATTCATACTTCATCACTTCTTGGATGTATTGGGTCTTGTGGAGGTGGTGTGGTCAGCCCCCTTTTGCTTTTCAACCCTCATCGAGAGTTGCCTAATTGAAGCCTCTTGTGTCACCTTACCATGCCAGCTATGTTGCCTCTCATGTGCCTTCTTCTTACTTTTGTTGGAACCACTTCTCAAGTGTCTAGGTGAGAGATCTCTATCCCTAGCTACATTTCCAAAAGCTTTCATCTAGGATTTCTTCCTCTTCCCCTACTGCATGCAAATCTTTCCCCCACACCAAAAGCTTCAGTAGGATTAAATCTGGACACTAAAGCTCTTGGCTCATGTTTCTTGGTCACTATACCAATTGGCTTGGAAGTAGTATCTACTACCTTGACCGGATTATCAAGAGCATTAAAAGTCTCCATGTCATGAGAAACAAGAGCTTCGAGTATATTCTATCACGACCCAAACTGGAGGATCATGACTAGAACACGGGCTATACTTTCCGAGCACCAACGTACATTTTATCTAACCTTCTTTATTATCTTTAAAGGCCTACGAGATTAATAGAAATGGTAGATATGGATCATGAACAATCAACATTGAAAGATAATGGAATGAACATACATCACATGGGATGACAGGACTGCTAAGAAACGACATATAAGGTATGAGCTACAACGCTGCCATGAAAGAATATACAACAAAAATTAGACAACAAGGCATACCAACCTATACATGAGTCGACACATGTCTATGAGCCTCTAAAGGAGCATAAGTGATGCAACATTGCCGGAACAGGGCCCCGACATAACCATAATATCTATAACAAAAATGCATAGCAAGACCACGACAAGTCCGGAGAAGGGATCTCGCCAATAACCGATGAACTGGGAAGCCTACTGTGGCGGGGGAGCTGCGTCTACCTGTCTATCATGACCTGCAGTACGACATGCAGCATTCACAAACAAAAAGGACGTCGGTACGAATAAAGTACTGAGTATGTAAGGCAGTAAAGCATAAGTAAGAACAGTAATGTAAACAGGGATATATTATATACAACCTCTAACATCTGGGTACCTCTGAGGGCTACTGACATGTAATGCGTGATACATACATATATATACATAAACATTTAAAACATATGCCTATGTGGGCAACATCATCATCATATCGTACCCGACCGTAATAGGCTCGGTAAAACGTACACTGCCACGTGGAGATCGGTAAAACCCAACTGATTAGTGGTTCCACAATAGGTGTCATACCCGGCCGACTATAGTACGGCTCGGTAGAGTAAAATAGATACATATATATAATGTATGCAGGACTCATTGGAATCATATTCTGAACCTTTCAGAGTGACGTAAGGTCGATTTCTCCGTACACGTTATTAGAACTAACTCTTTATCAAGAATCTTATAAGAATCAGGAAGTACCAACAACATTTATAACATAAGAATAAGAGAAGAAACCTCAACATCAATTGTTCGATAAGAAGGGAAACAATGTAAGTACTGCTAGCTTCTAAGAGTATAGTATCTTTGGAAGCTCGTTCATAGCATTATGTACAAACGGAGTCGTGCAAAAGAAGGAAAGGGATAGCCTCACATATCTTGTATATATACTGCCCAACCTCAAGCTATGCAAATGTCACGACTCCTTAGTCTACAATAATAGAAACAACATCGTTATTATTTAAGCGTCATAACTATTATGTATCGACCACAACCTATTTTACGATGAAACGACAACACCACCATATATATATGATTTAAAACAAGTCAAAACAATCACCAAACAACCTAAACAACATCAATAATAATCATATTGAGCCTCCCAAAATAGTCCACACAACCTAATCACTTCATACATAAGACGACCACCGTAGTAGTGTCAAACGACCCGAAAATGTTACGAGGAATGACCCGTCCACCACCCTACATCTATATGGTGTTTCTCCACACCCTTCCTGCTCCAAAACTCCACAAAATAGTAGTAAAACGCGCAGTCCAACAGCAACACAAAACAGTATGATATAAGTGAATAACTCGAACTCACGACTTGCTATCACCGTCCCGTGAGTTCTTACAAGTATATAACGAATTACCATGAATTTATAGCAGAAAAAATAGATGAAAGAGATCAGTAAACTTACCTTACTTGTTGGATAACTCAGCCCTTATCTTAGTTCTTCAAACTCTAGGTTTTACCGCCAATTAAAACTTGAAAGAGAGAGAAAATCAATTAGGGTTTGTGAATAATTTTTGGGAGGATGTTTACAGGGGTTTAGGTCTGGTTATTTGTGATATATAATGAGGGTTATATTTAAGGAGATAATCCTTTAAATGGGCTCTTTGTATAACCCGAAATTGCCTCTTTTTGGACTCCCATTTCACCAAGTAGGTGACACACCTACTTGTCACCTAGCAGCCTGTGCAGTCTCACAACAATGCATATAACTCTCTACTCCAATGTCATATTGATAAACGGTTTAATGCGTTGGAAACTAGACTCATAGATCTTCAACCTTTGGGAGAAAAGCTTAGTAACATTTGACCTAATGTTTAAGTATAATTATGAACATAAGTTGCGGCAACTTTTGTCGACTTTTGTTTCATAACTCGTTTGACTTCAAGACTTATGATACGGATATTATATGATTAAAATACCTTAAAACACGACCTCTTGAGAATATTAAGCACCCCTATGTTTACCCAAAAATGCGGCCGGGTTACAACATCTTTGATTCGTTTAACTTCTAATACTTGTTAATCACCCTTATACACTCTTCTATCATTTAAGACCAATAGGATTAACTTCTTATCATCTCAAAGATAATCTCTTCTCAGATTTACGTCGACTAACTTATGGCATGAACCAACGTATGTGAATATGGGTTGTAACATATTCGTGGGAGTCAAGCTATATTTTTCAATAGTTGCACTTGTGCTTGATAACATACCTGGAGATAAAGGCTTGAAAAGATCCTTAGTATTAGATCTATTAGTCAATCCAACTATTGCTATTTGCTGCTGCCAGGAGGGTACAATAACAAGTGCATTCGGACTAAACCCTCTCTTGCCTGGTACACTACTAGTGGAATTAGAAATCTACTCTTTATATAACTCTACTGCCCAATCGTTTGAGTTGGACTCTTTAAATTTTGGTCTGCCTCATCATGACTATCATCTTGAATGTTATCAATATCATCATCTTCATCCTCCTCTACACAAGACATAACTTGTCACAACTTGTTTCTCCATAGAACTAGTCATCTTATTTGGGTAATCTGCTTGAGATATTGATGACATACCATTCTCTAATTGTTGTTTCCTGTAGATATCAGTTGCGGCCCAGATTCACCTTCTTGCTCACCAAACGGTTCTATTATTTGAGAAGGAATTTCATGTGCCCATGTGTTTAATGTGACCATGAGCGGCTTGGTATGTGGAATGGTATTAAGCATCATGGCATTTTATGGTTCCTTGATAATTCTAGTCACATCTGGATGGGCAATATGTGTTGGTGCAACTTCAGTAGAAGCTTGAATTAACATAGCATAGGGATCATCCACATTAGCAATTTCTTTTGGAAAATTCAATCGATCACCCACATTCTTGGATAGCCTGTCGCGCCTTGTTTTCTCGCGAAAGTGGGTTTTGACGCGTGACAACTCTTTTAAACGGGTATTGAAATAGAAGAGTTGTCACCTAACAATTTTTAATGTACGTTAGGACACCTATTTGCAAGTAACTATGTTTTAACTAGTCCGTGTCACCAAAGATCGGATAATGACTCAAATTACCTCAAAGAGAAGAGGTTTGGTACTTCTTCGAGGTCCACAAGTGTGAGTCCTGACCGAATTTTACGCTATGTGGGATTATTGGTTCATAGTTATCATATGTGATCATACAAGTTAAAGAATTATATAGAGTATAAATATGTAAGTACAATGTGAGACCAGAATTAAAAGAGATTGCACATATGAAAGAATGGATTATACATCAATAAGTGATTGCTACAATCTTTTGAGGATAACAAGGTATAACTAAGTTCAAATAAACAAGTGTACAAGTAGTAACCATATAACGGGGGAGGGGTGGGTCCTATGTTTTCTAGCCTAAATGATCACTCCGTGCAACATAAATAATATTGCGCAACTCCCTTAAGGGTAAGGGTTGCTCATATTATTCAGTGAACACATGCTATAATCTCATGCTACCCAATTACTATCTTAAAGTTATTTACCTAAAGCATTCTAGTTCAATTTAAGCCGCGTTCTATGCGTGCTTTACTCGTCCCATGCCTATGGTCCATGAGTCTTTTGACCTGTTACCTTGATGGTTTTAGACTTTACTTAGAATGCTAAAAAATGATAAGACTAGGCACACAATCAAAATAAGTAGGACTACACGTAATTAATAGTTAAGGGCTCAAATTGGCCTCCTCATGTAGACACAAGTGCATGCAAAGAGTTATAGGCTTACGCTAACAGTGTTCTGGGTTATGAAGTGAACGGTTGAAGGTAGGTATATTTGGAGTCGAGATACATTAAAATTGTTCAAGACCTATAGGCATGATTTCTATCTACGACCCTAGAGTTGACATAAGATCTTACGAACTGTTGATTTAACAAATGGTTTATTAAATTCTCTTGGTGAATTATTACTAGACTATGGGATCATTCAAATCACATAGTTATTTGTGTTGATCCTATAGACATGATTTCTAAATGAATAGTAAAACACTATAGACATGGTATCTAGATAATAATATCCGGGCAACAAAGTAATTGATGATATACACTAGTTTCATTTTTTATTCCTAGAGGCAGCACTATGACAAGGATAACAATAACAATAATCTTAATAAAACACCTTGAAGTCCTATAGGCATGATTCCTTAGGTGGTTAGATTTGAGAAATGAAGCTTTTTAATCGCATGTTTGTTTCATTAATCCTATAACCATGCTTTCTAGGTGAACCACGTAATTGCAAAAGGTAAGCGATTCTTGATACTCAACGAGATCCTATAGGCATGATGCCTAACAACATATAGAGATATATCATGTTGAGCAAGTAACAAATAAAGCATTTAGATCCTATAGGCATGTTTTGTACCTTTCATGCGTGAGTTAAAGTACCCCATCCCCCTACTTTCACTAATTCCCTATATTTCGTTATTACACACTATTAAAGGCTCAATAGAATAATAAAATAATTACAGTCTTGGTAGAGTAATTACAGGCCCAAATACAACAATTACAAGTCCAATAAAAGAACAAAATAACCCAGCGATGCTTTCTGGGCCTTCACCAGCCTTACTCTTTGCATACCTAATAGGCCCAAAATCCTAGGCTCACAAGGATTATTAAAGCATGTCTGACCAATGCACAGATCTAACAACACACAAGGCCCAATAAGCCAGGCCCGAACATGAAGAAATTTGCTTGCTTACCCATTAACAAACAGTAGGACTATAGGAACATAAATTCAAACATGTTATTTAGGTGACTCATAGTTTAGGCAAAAGACAAATTGCTATGGATTCCTATTATCACAATCATCAGCAAAAAGGTTTTCTATTCGTACTAAGGGTGATGTCTAATAGGTAGAAGAGCACACATACATACGGTCATTATAACCACATAGAATAAGCACATATAGAGGCCTTTCAGATTAGCAAACAAGTTCAAAGTAACAGACTTGTTAGGATGATTTAATTGTAAGAATCTTGCAAACAATAATCTTCAAAGCAAGGACCTATGCATGAGAGTTCAAAGTATGCATAGTCATGAATTAGTTCTAAGAAGATTACAAGTAGCAATGACATGCTCGAGAGGTATCCTTAAGGCAGATACCAACAGCAATTTCTACAAGAAGACCTCAACATAAGAATGCATGGAAAAACATAACTAAGGATTGTAGGTCAGTTCATGGAAAGCAGAAGTGTTAATAAGAAAAGCTTATTAAGAAAATTCAGGGTCAACAGTATCACAAACTCTGCACAATAAATATTTAGCAAGCAAGTACCTAATTCTTAGAATGCACGTTGGTCATATATAACAAGTTTAATTACACATATCAAAGATTACCTGGCATTAAACTCAAGAAAACCTAGCACTAGCAGGCATGTGCATGTAGAACAGTAATGTGGAAGCAAGAGTGTAGTAAATTATGCAATTATAGTACAATGTTGGATTCACATGTAGCAAAGAAACATGCTTGTCTAAAAAGTTCGTAATTGACATAGACAGGATCATTTTAAGAAAAGTTAGGAAATAGCAAGTTGTGTATGAATGACTTACTAGAACGACTCGACCGGTCGTTTTGCGTTATCGGACCCCGCTTCCCTAAATGAGATTTATTTGAATTTATAAGTATCACGCTATTTCAAACATGAGATAAGTAAATTTGTGAATGTGAGAGGGTAAGCAGATAAAAAAAAAAGAGTTTCGTCGAGGTTTGACATTTTGGAATAAAATACGGCCCGAGCTAAAATACCCGATATTTATGGACTAGTACCATATAAGGTCCCACATGACCATTATAGTAAGGTATGTTAAAAGTGAGTAGTATTTTAAGTAATTTGTGGTAATTTTTAAATTATGCGGGTAATGGATTAATTACCGGGTAACGAAACATTACCCGGTTAACTAATAAGTGGGTAAAGATTAATAATCTCCACCCCACTTTCCACGTGGCAGCAAAATTATTATCCAAATTGTGACTCTTATCTATGATTGAAAATGTGGCACATTTCAGTGGTGTATGGTTTAGTCATACCATTTACATTTAAAGACCATTTTAGTAGTATATGACTTAGTCATATCATTTAAAGACCAAAAACTTATCAAATGCAAAATAAAGATCTTGCCTTAAATTGTTAGGCAATGGAGATTCACGCCACAATTCAAGAGTTCAAGCAAACAATTCCTTTGCACGTGAATTCTTATAAATTTCATACAAGTTCCTACAACCAAAAGTGAAATCTTCACTTCTAACGCTACAATTTCTTCGACCAATACGATTTATTAGCACAGTAATAACGTGGGATTTGGTGATTCTAAGGGAATACGGTGTAATCTTTTCCAAAAAATATCATACGGATTTTTTCTACTCCAGTTACAAGTCCTCGGGTATAGAGTCAGAATTGGGGACGTGTTTTTGGTACGAGAGGTAGATTCGACACGAGGTGAGTCTCCATTCTTACCTTGTAAGAGGGATTTGTCCCCTTAAGTATTCTATCTGCTGTATGTAATTGTTTGCGGGGGCTACGTATGTACCAAGTGACGAGAGTCCGTACGTAGCGGCTATTATTGTTATGTCCGGGTAGTTAGGCCCCACATCATGCCCTGTATTCTTCTTGTAATGAATTATATGTATGTTATAATATCCTGTTATGTGGTTTTGTTTCTCTGAGACTTACGCATTTTAAAATAATATGGAAGGAATTATTTTACAGCAAATATTATGAAATGAATTGACTCACGGGAAGTAATATGAAAGAAATTATTTATGGAAAGTATTTTGTCTTGAAATGACTTATATGTTCGAACTCATGTTAGATATATTACTGTTTTCCTGAGATTTCATGGACTTGAATAATTAGAAGGAATTTGTTATGGAAAGTAGATTTTTAATTATTTATGTGCGCATGTGACCGCTTCGCAAATTTATATTCTGCGAACGATGAGTGACTTTCCCCCACTCTCATGGGACGGGGCCGTATGCCACGACGGATTGACTGGTGCACTTTTGGGACGGGCCGGTTGATCCTCGGCAGTGCACATAGATGATTATTTGAGAATGCACTTATGGGACGGGCCGGTCGATCCCCGACAGTGCATGGACGAGAGCTGTACTATGATATGATATGATTACACTGAGGGACGCACTTATTGTTCGGGCCGTTCGATCCTCGACAGTGCGCATATATGATTATGATAAGAATGCACTTATGGGACGGGCCGGTAGATCCCCGACAGTGCATAGATACTAACCTTCTGACTCCGGCCGGTTGTCTTACTCCTGTGTGCGCATGACTATTTGGTATCGTTTTCCTGATTTATGATTAGACATATGTTTTGGGGAAAAGAGAGAGTGGAAGTTGTCATTGCTTTCAGTATTTATTCGGAAACTCTATGTTTTCTTCATAATTGTTGTTCACTGTTTACATGTCTACTGCTTTCCTTATATCATGTCTGATACTATTATTGTTGGACCTTAGTGAGTGTCAAGTCGATATCTCGTCACTACTTATTCGAGATTATACGGGATACTCACTGGGTACATATATGTATATGTACTCATACTACACTTTCTGTGCATTTTGTTGCACAGGTACTTTTATAGTACAGTGATCGATTTGGGGACTTATACGGGCTGCATTCATCCAGAGGTTCCGCAGCTGCCAGAGTCTCCCTTCTGTGTACTTACATTTTATATTTATTGCCTTTGTCCAATTTGTTTTTCGGACAAGCGTTGTATAATTGTATAAATTCTTAGAAATTGCTCATGGACTTGTGTCACCGGGTTCTAGGGATGTGTTTGTATTTCTTTTATTATATTAAAGATGATTTCATGTCGTATTTGATTTACGAGAATTTTAAATTATTTGGTTATAAAATGTAAAAAAGGCACGATTTCGAAAATATTAAACATGAAGGTATTTCAACTGATTAAGGGGTTGGCTTGCCTGACGGTGGTGTCCGACTCCATCACAACCCATAGGTTTTGGGTTGTGAAAACGTGGTATCAGAGCTCTAGGTTCCCCTAGGTTTCACGAGTCATGAGCAAGTCTAGTAGAGTCTTGTGGATCAATACGAAGACGTATGTACTTATCTTTGAGAGGCTACGGGGCTGTATGAGTACTTCCCTTCTTGATTCCCTGTCGTGCAATTTGATTCCCTTAAGGCTTATGCCTATGTTTCTTCCTACTCAATCTTATGCGTCGCAAAACGCTTGTTATGAATCGGGAATTTGAGGAGTTGTAATGGTGCTACAGATATGATGCGTGATGTTTCCGTACATAGTTGATTGGGTTGTTGCTATCGCCCTGCAAAAAGATATTATGTTATTCCAGCTCAATTGCTGTGTGTCTGGGAGCCTTGGGACTATGCTCAGGATGTTAAGATGCTTACGGTCGGTTATCGCACGGCGTTGTTATGATGGTAAAATGCTTGTCCATATGTCGGGGTGATAAATGACTTGAAGGGGAGGTTTTCTCAGGGCATGATGTTGAGATTTCAGTATTTTAGTTCCGGCGTAGGAAGGGCAATTATACTGTGAATACTCAAGTCTAGGGGATAAAGTAATAAGACTTGGTGTTATCAAGCGAGGCGGAATTTTCATTTGTGATGTGGTATCGTTGTTTTGATCGAATAGAGTGTGTTAAGTTCGCCGGTGTTTATAGTTATTCGGTTGCACTGGTGCAGAGTGTGATCTGCTGGTTTAAGGGCTACAGAGAATGATATTTAATTAGGCGGCATTCGATGAAGGAAGACATATGAGAAGTGTCAAGTGGCGGCTAAATCTCTAGATGCCAGGCGTCAGAGACGGAAGTCGGGTAGTTGCTTAAAGGAATGAGTTTAACTAAGTGGGAGAGTGGCACTGTAGCCTATGAGTTTAGTGGTAAGACGACTGCCTACCTTGAAAAGGAGTTGGAGTGGTTTGAGAATTTTAATGGACAGGGATTAGGTCCTCGAGCTTAATCTGAAATGTTGGTTATCGGCGGAAGGTTGGATGCAATAGGGGAGAGTTGTTAGGGACGAGGAAGGATGCTATATGGCGGTGAATTTAAGGATGTTGTAGCACATTTATTAGTCCATGAGAAGCGAGCGGACGGGTAAGGTTGGTGAATGAGAACAAGCTTAGGGTGAAGTATTGATGTTATGATTGGCAAAGTTTCTCAAGGGATTCTAGTGGCTATTCGGTAGGAGGCCGAATATGTGAAGGATGCTGGAGAATTTGAGCATTTATGGGATGCTAGCAGGAGAATTTAGAAGAATTTGACAGATTGGTTGAGCAAGATTTTGTTAACAGAGGAGAAAGGATCTCAGCAGTGTCTAGAATGGTGCGAGAAGTAGCTTCGGGCTAAGTGGGAGAGTTCCACTATCTGCAGTTGGGTTGTAAGATTGTGTTCTCATGGGTTGCGGATTGTCGGCGTATTGGCAAGTTAGTACAACTAAGGGGCAGGGAGGAAAATGGTGATTTTTCGTGGGATTTGATGAATGTGTGCAAAAGTTGGCCCTGTTGGACCAGGGTTAGGCTCTAGAAGATTCAGAATTTATGTTTAAGGCATAAGAAAGTTGTAAGGATAGTAACTCAGTCACGTGCTTCGTTGAGAGCATGCTCATGTGCTAGAAGGACGTTGGAGTTGATGGTATTCGGGGGCTAGCCAGAGTGGGTGACTCTCAACAGAGGTCCTAGTAAACTCGAAAATTTGAGTGTGCAGTGTATGGTGCTAATCCAGCAAAGGCACGCAGTTGTGTTCTGGTGCTCGTGTAGTGGTTGATACGTTGTTCATATATTAGAAAACAGGCCTGTCAGAGAATTTCCGGTGTTGGAACTGAGCTCGAAACTTGCTGCATGGATAAAAGAGGATATCTTCAGATTTTATCAAGCTTATGCATTCAACTAGGTTGTGGCCGCACGGGCAGGTGCACGAGGTGTGAAGTAGTGATTCCAAATAACTCAAAAGAACTTCTTGGCACGTTTGAGGATGAACGTCTGTTTAAGTGGAGGAGAGTGTAACAACTCGATCGGTCGTTTTGCGTTATCGGACCCCGCTTCCCTAAATGAGATTTATTTTGAATTTATAACTATCACACTATTTCAAACATGGGATAAGTAAATTTGTGAATGTGAGAGGGTAAGCAGATCGAAAAAAATGAGTTTCGTCGAGGTTTGACATTTTGGAATAAAATACGGCCCGAGCTAAAATACCCGGTATTTATGGACTAGTACCATATAAGGTACCACATGACCATTATAGTAAGGTATGTTAAAAGTGAGTAGTATTTTAAGTAATTTGTGGTAAATTTTAAATTATGCGGGTAATGGATTAATTACCGGGTAACGAAACATTACCCGGTTAACTAATAAGTGGGTAAAGAATAATAATCTCCACCCCACTTTCCACGTGGCAGCAAAATTCTTGTCCAAATATTGACTCTTATCTATGATTGAAAATGTGGCACATTTCAGTGGTGTATGGCTTAGTCATACCATTTACATTTAAAGACCATTTTAGTAGTATATGACTTAGTCATATCATTTGAAGACCAAAACTTATCAAATGCAAAGGAAAGATCTTGCCTTAAATTGTTAGGCAGTGGAGATTCACGCCACAATTCAAGAGTTCAAGCAAACAATTCCTTTGCACGTGAATTCTTGTAAATTTCATACAAGTTCCTACAACCAAAAGTGAAATCTTCACTTCTAACGCTACTATTTCTTCGACCAATATGATTTATTAGCATTTAGTAACGTGGGATTTGGTGATTCTAAGGGAATACAGTGCAATCTTTTCCAAAAAATATCATACAGATTTTTTCTACTCCAGTTACACGTCCTCGGGTATAGAGTCGGAATTGCGGACGTGTTGTTGGTACGAGAGGTAGATTCGACACGAGGTGAGTTTTCTTTCTAACCTTGTAAGAGGGAATTGTCCCCTTAAGTGTTCTATCTGTTGTATGTAATTATTTGCGGGGGCTATGTACGTACCAAGTGATGAGAGTCCATACGTAGCGGCTATTATTGTTATGTCCGGGTAGTTAGGCCCCACATCATGCGTATTCTTCTTGTAATGAATTATATGTATGTTATAAAATCCTGTTATGTTGTTTTGTTTCTCTGATACTTACTGATTTTAAAATAATATGGAAGGAAATATTTTACAACAAATATTATGAAATGAATTGACTCACGGGAAGTAATATGAAAGAAATTATTTATGGAAAGTATTCTGTCTTGAAATGACTTATATGTTCGAACTAATTTTAGATATATTACTGTTTTCCTGAGATTTCATGGACTTGAATAATTGGAAAGAATTTGTTATGGAAAGTAGATTTTTAATTCTTTATGTGCGCATGTGACCGCTTCGCAAATTTATATTCCGCGAGCGATGCGTGACTTTCCCCCACTCTCATGGGACCGGGCCGTACGCCACGGCAGATTGACAGGTGCACTTTTGGGACGGTCCGATCGATCCTCGGCAGTGCACATAGATGATTATTTGAGAATGCACTTATGGGACGGGTCGGTCGATCCCCGACAGTGCATGGACGAGAGCTGTTCTATGATATGATATTATTACACTGAGAGACGCACTTATGGTTCGGGCCGTTCGATCCTCGACAGTGCGCAGATATGATTATGGTAAGAATGCACTTATGGGACGGGCCGGTCGATCCCCGGCAGTGCATAGATACTAACCTTCTGACTCCGGCCGGTTGTCTTACTCCTGTGTGCGCATGACTATTTGGTACTGTTTTCCTGATTTATGATTAGACAGATGTTTTGGGGAAAAGAGAGAGTGGAAGTTGTCATTGCTTTCAGTATTTATTTGGAAACTCTGTGTTTTCTTCATAATTGTTGTACACTGTTTACATGTCTACTGCTTTCCTTATATCATGTCTGATACTATTATTGTTGGACCTTAGTGAGTGTCAAGTCGACCTCTCGTCACTACTTCTTCAAGATTAGACGGGATACTCACTGGGTACATATATGTATATGTACTCATACTACACTTTCTGTGCATTTTGTTGCACAGGTACTTTTATAGTACATTGATCGATTTGGGGACTTATACGGGCTGCATTCATCCAGAGGCTTTCCGCAGCTTCTAGAGTCTCTCTTCTGTGTACTTACATTTTATATTTATTGCCTTTGTCCAATTTGTTTTACGGAAAAGTGTTGTATAATTGTATAAATTCTTAGAAATTGCTCATGGACTTGTGTCACCGGGTTCTGGGGATGTGTTGGTATTTTTTTATTATATTAAAGATGATTTCCTGCCGTATTTCATTTACGAGAATTTTAAATTACTTGGTTATAAAATTTAAGAAAGGCACAATTTCGAAAATATTAAACAGGAAGGTATTTCAACTGATCAAGGGGTTGGCTTGCCTGACGATGGTGTCCGGCGCCATCACAACCCATAGGTTTTGGGTTGTGACACTTAGCATGAAGAAGGAAGAGCACATTCGGATAATTTCTGGGCAAGCATTAATTCGTAGGAAGTTTTAGAAACGAGGGGAAGATTCGAGAGGATTTAGGGGCGGCTCGCGGGTGAGAATGGGTATAGTGCCGCAACGGGTGTTGAGACCAAACACACACACGCAAGTATACGTGATCGTCAAGTAATAGAGTTGTGAGTAGAGTATTGTTCCCACAAAGACTTAAAGTTTGACTAATTAAAACTCAAATGACTTATCGATTCAAGAGATTTCACACAAAATATATAATTGACTAATTTACTACCTAAACCTATCAAGCAATGAAATAATTAGAAATCAACCACAACACTTAGACAATTTCAGATAACAATCAATAGGAGATGATATTCCAGGGTCACAGGTTAGCTAACAATAATGCTGCGTTCTTTGCTTAAAATGACTAATTGATTTATCTGGATTATTGGTTGACAGAGTTGATATTACTCAAAAGAATCTGTCGAATTCTTACTCACCTATTTAAGCTAACTTAATGCATATATGTCTATGGATTTAAGATTTACAAATATGCATTTACACTTCCTGTATTTCAACCAAGCAAGGCAATTAAGTATATTTCTATCCTAACCGCGAATCTGTCCCGATGTCCGGGTTCAAGAACTTGCTCTATTTAATTTTATATACAATCTTGAATTCCCACTTTCGAGTTCAACTCTAGATTCGTAGATAGTATTTCATTGCTAGCTACTCAGCAAAATAATTAAAAACGGAATTAATCAATCAACCCAATATGATAAAATAAACTTCGTCAAATGAAACTTCAAACATCAACATTCATGTATCACCCATGACCCTAGAACAATAAGGTTCTTAGCCACTCATGTTCTTAAAATCATCAAAATTAATGTTTCAAAAAATAAAATAAATGAACACAAAAGGAAGACTGGAAGAATTTCTCAAACCGTGTTCCCGAGTGTTTCATACTTTTGTTTTCCTCTTGAAGTCACCTCCTCCTCCCAAACTAGGTTTAGGTTAGCTTTTATATGAGTTGGGGGCGTCACGGGGTCGAAATAACCAAGTTCTAGTCGAGATAGGTCAATTTACCCTTTTGAGCATCTAGGGTTGCGTGGGGCGCTGGCCCTGGCACTCACCCTTTTAACCATAATGTAAATTACGCCACATGCAGCGCCCCACGCTACCCGTGGCCCTCAAATTCCACTTTTTGCCTTTTCTTCCAAAATTCGCTCTAATTTGCGCCCTTTCATTCCAAATTGCATTAGAATTTTCCCTACACATAGAAATACCAAAAATTAGAATAACAAATCATAATATACATCTCGAATCTTCGAGACATGAGCGAATTGTGAGGCGATATATATCAAAATATGCATACATTAAGCTGATTATCAACACTCCACACATAGAATCTTGCTCGTCCCTGAGCAATGGAACTATATAAAGACACCAAAACGTACTTATCACTATGAAAGAGCACTTCACAATTAATTCAATCAAACACCCTACCTTTTGACTATGATCGATATCGACAATTATACATAAACACACAAATTTCACATTCTTCCCGTTTTTAAGTAGCCCAAGTATACTCAATATTATTAAACCAACTCAAGCAACCTATCCAAAACCACCTTACCTCAAGAGACAACTCGTTACCCCTAAGCATCCTCAACTCAGGCACTCACCCAATAAAAGAAAGTATACAACATCACCATCCATCATGAGACCAAGTGCCCTCACCACTAACAAAAGAGTGATTATCGAACTAGTCCACACATTCAAATACGTCATTGAAAATCAATTAAGGACATCACACAATTGAACAACATTCAGTTACCCTCACAAAGAATTTTATGTGCATCTCGTGGCCGTACCATAAACTTGCATGTAATGTACATCTCTACTAATCTAAGATAGACATATCTAGGATCAATTAGGACTGTAAGGTTGTAATGTAGGCTAAGGGAGAGGTAGGATACGTTTAGGAATAGTGACTAACCCTCCTAAGAACTTTAATACACTACACTTAAAAATCAAGCGCATTTTCTTTTCAACCCATTCACTTGTCATACACCATAACTTTCATAGCCATCTTTTCCATTTAAGCACCTCTATGGTTTCACTAGCACGAGTGAGAAGGAGTAGGATGTGTGTCTTTCTACATTTATTTGCTTTTTCTTGCAAATGTTTTCCTCTTTTTTTCCTTTTCTTTTTATTCACACACTCCATACATTGAAGTTCATAAGCTAATGGCCTTTATTCACAATTTTAGTGCACCTTAAGGGCCCTTCAATGGTTCTACTCAAAATCCACTCTCCAATCTCTCCCCTTACTTCTTTTAGCGACTAAGTTCCTTAGGAGGTAAATGTTCAGTAATCTCGAATTAAGAACAAACTAGGAGTACGTATTTTAATGTTGGTGCCAAGGAAAAGGTCTATAGGCTCAAAGGGGCTAGCAACGGGAAAATTTTATTTGTCAGTGACAAGCACCTTTATGGTGAAGCAAGAAACGCCTACGTCATCTCCTAGACTAGAAAAACTTAATGATTTCGCGTTGATTAACACATAGGGCAAATTCTAGACTAAACAGGATAGCACATAATATCAAAAATCCTTACACACACATTGCACTTGACTCACTCAAGACGGTTCTGTGCGACTCTCCCAGTCAAGCAAGCATAGCAAGTTGAGAAATTTTAAGCAACAATCCACTAGGTGGCATACAGGTCAATCAACTGAGAAAAAGGCGTCAAAGAGTATGCTACTTAATTTACTTGGGGATTACAATTCAAATCATATATGTAGGAAGACAGAGCGCATGCCATAACTTAACTTGCCAACACCAAACATGTCAATAGGTACCTCAAAGCACCTTAGTTTTCTCCCTTATCCTACTCTTAAAAAATTATAAACTAGAATACCCGGTTCGAGCTACACCCTTGGAAAAGAACCGGTATAGAAAGAAAAACCAAGGGATACTACCTAACCATCTAAAAAAATAAAAAAAATCTTTTTTGTATTTTTAATCGGACATTAATCGCTCAAGAAAATCGTCCAACAGATCCATCGTCGGGAAAAGTCCAAGCTTTTTCTAAATTTTTTTTCGAATCCAGATTTAGACTATGTTAGTCTTAAACTAAGCTAAAAGGTAACAAAGAAAACAAAATAATAACACTAAATTTTTTTATACAACTACAGTCCAAGGAGCATTCCCCAGCCCCACTTAAAGAGTGCATAGTCCCCGATGCATAATAAATTCAAAAAGAGTAAGGTGGAAAGAAACAACTCCATGCTAGTCGGAGGCTGCCTCGTCAGGATGCCCACCAGTTGCGTCAATGGGCTCATCATCATCACCACCTAAGGGCACCAAAGCCATTGGTACTGTAACTTCATCATCATCATCGTCATTGTCCGATCCCTTGTGAGAGTTTCATCCTCATACGGATGAATGGGACTGCCCGGTGCTATACCCAACATCTCATTGGAAGAACTGGAGAGATCATTCCGCAAGTGCATTCTCTCCTTATCTGACACACCTAGCCTGCTCATTATAACTTTGAGGGAATTGTAAAGATACCTGTTGAGAGTTTTGTCCCTCTCATTCCTAGCAGCCTGAGTAAGCTTAGATATGGATTTTAGCAGGGATGTGATGTCCAGGAATGGCGTGGGTTCCTCCACTAACTCATCATAGTTAGGATACTCTGGTACCCCACGAGATAGCTTGTACTATGTCAGGATGTTTCTAAAAAAGAACCTCTTGGTCCTCCCTCCAAAACGGGTGCGGGCCATTTATCCAAGCATGAGTTCACCCACATTTAAGGGTCGCCCGGTCATCAGAAATTAGATCACGCACACTCGAGCTCGAGTGTACTCACTATTATGCTCAACGATCATTAATCTAGCTTGCACCAAGTTTTGCCAGACCTTGGCCGTTTTGTTGAAGTCGAACCGGAGAATATCAAGGTGTGTGTTTCCCTTAGTCCACATCCACTTTGCATTAGAATCAACGCCACAAAGTGTGTGACGAATTGCGTGGTATCATGGACTCTTAACAAACTTTCGTAGCCTCCGTGGATTTGGGATATCAACTCCCATGAAGCGACACAAGGCTTCCATATACATTAGAATTTCCTTTCCTCTGACCCATGACTTGTCAAAGCCCTCGTTCCAGTTGGCATATAACTCTCGTACCATGCTTATATTTGCAGGTCCCGGACATTCGAGGAGCTTATCTATCTTCTTTTCGATCAATCTAGCAAGTACAGCTGGGAAGTTCTATTCTAAGGCCTTCACATTTATTCGCATTTCAGACACATATCTCCCATATGGAACAAAAGTATCATGCTATTTGATTGAGTCATCTCGAACAAGTTCCACCCTAGGTTGTGGTGGCCTCATCGACTCGTTAGCAACTTGCTTTCACTTGGCTTGTTGGGAAGAACTATCACCTTGCTTGCGTTTCTTTGGAGGGGGAGCAGTAGTGGAGGACTTCTCCACCCCTTTTCCTTTAGCGTCATCGTCACGAGCCATAGAAACCTACACATGATAAACACAAAGATGAGAATGAATCAAGAAATTTTGCCTAAGTTCATCATGAAAGGCAAGATGACCCCACACTTAAAACCGAAGGATATGTACAACCGAGTCATAATATTGGTTCAACGTGAATCAATGTGTCATCACAAGGCTATATGTACTCATACTTCCCTATGCCATATAATTTAATTAGTCTAACATGGCCCTAACTTAACTATGGTGAAAACATAACAAAGTTAAAGTTTACATTCCTACAATAATTTGGTAGACCAACTATGACTTACAAGGGTTTACAAAAAGATACAATACCCCCAAACAACCCACACTTCGCCCAAACTCATATACAACTACACTCGGCTACTCATACTTCACCGGTGTTCAATATACTCTCATAAGCATTTTAGCAAACACATTGTGGGCATCAATTTTTCTTCTTTTATTTCAACAATGGTAGAACAAGGTGGCCCTCCCAAATGTACATGAAGTAGAGGGAATTATAGTTTACTATTTCAAACATACATTCCCAACCAAATTTTACACCAAATATCGTGTAAAAATAAGCACCCACAATAACATCAAAGTATGTTTAAGAGACCTAGGGGGTTGGGGGAGAAAGAAGACTACAAATACACTAAGAAATTCCAAAATACAAAAAAAGAGATAACAAGAGAAACATACATTTGAGTCTTGAGATTAAAGTGAGCAAGAAAACTTGAGGGGTTGAGGGAGAGCACAAAGAAAATGAGGCAAAAGAAGAAGAAGAAAATCGGCAGTTTGGGCGTTACAGTGAAGGTTGGGTTTTAGTTATTTTAATTTAGGTGGGGGATTGTTTTGGGTAATTGGGTATGGGTTAGGTTGTGTGTGTGTGTATGGGTATGTGGGTCGAGTTATTTGGGTTGGGTATTTGAATTAACCTAAGAACCGAGAAAAAAATTAAAACAAACTTACCTAACCGCCCAGCTCAGTGCCCCACGCTGGGGCTAATAGTGTGCCCCAGGCAGCGTGGGGCGCTTGACTAGCGCTCACTTTGCTATTTTTTTTGTTGATAAATCCCGACTACCTGAGCACTCAATACATACATTACACACACCCACATCATTCCCACCTAATATTTCTGCAACTACAAAGAAAACAAAAGATTAGTCTACTCTAACTAAAAGAAAACAAAAAACTAAGCTACGAAAGCAATAAAAATTGGATTGCCTCCCAACGAGCGCCTGATTTAACGTCGCAACACGACTCAACACATTATTAAGCATCGCCCAAGTCAACCGAGGTCTTGTGACGTGCAATTTCACCACCCCAATAATGTTTTATTCTCTGCCCATTTACTGATAATGTACCACTTGAACTCGTATCACGCAGTTCCACCGCTCCATGAGGCCTCACACTTACTACAACAAAATGACCTACCCAACGAGACTTAAGCTTTCCAGGGAAATGCTTCAACCTCGAATTGAATGAGAGAACTTCTTGACCTAGCTCAAACTCTCGATGTTGGATGTGCTTGTCATGCCACCTCTTCGTGTTCTCTTTATATAATTTGGAATTTACATATTCGTGCAACCGAAACTCATCAAGCTCGTTGATTTGCAGCAACCTCTTCTCACCAGCTAAGTCCATAACCATATTAACTTTTTGATTGCCCAATAGGCTTTGTGTTGAAGCTCGACGGGCAAGTGGCATGCCTTCCCATAAACTAAGTTATATGAAGACGTACCTATGGGAGTTTTGTATGCAGTTCAATATGCCCATAATGTGTCATCCAGCTTCCCGGCCCAATCCTTTCTATTCCCACTTACAGTTTTCTCCAAAATCTTCTTCACCTCATTGTTTGAAACTTCTACTTGACCACTCGTTTGGGGATGACAGGCAGTGGAAACCTTGTGCTTAACTCCCTACTTTGCAAGAACATTATTTAGCAATCTGTTACATAAGTGATTTCCTCTGTCACTTATCAACACTCTTGGAGTCCTAAAGCGCGTGAAGATGTTTTTCTTTACAAAGTTTACCACTACCTTTGCGTCATTAGTAGGAAGAGCAATGGCCTCCACCCACTTAGAAACATAGTCGACCGCCACCTAGATGTACCTGTGAACATTAGGGTATGAGAACGGTCCCATGAAATCAATCCCCCAAACATCAAAAAGCTCTACTGCCAGAATATTTTTGCAAAGACATCTAGTGCTTCTTCGTGATTGTTCCAGTTCTTTGACACCTATCACACTTTTTAACAAAGGCATGTGCATCCTTAAACAATTTTGGCCAATAGAAACCTGATTGAAGCACATTTTGGCCGGTTATACGCCATCGTGATGACCTTTGTATGGCGAAGCATGACAGTCATGCAATATTGCATTCATTTCTTCCTCAAGGACATACCTTCGCACCAACTGATCCACACACTGCCTATATAGGAATGTCTCATCCCACATGTACAACCTTAAATCATGTAGGAATCTTCTTCTATTATTAGGTATCAATTCTGGTGGCCTCACCCCACTTGCAATAAAATTCACATAATATGCATACTACAGGGCTTCACCTGAAGTGACTGCTAATAACTTCTCATCAGGAAATGTTTCTTTGATTGACCCTCCGTAAGCTAGATGACTCCGATTTTCTAATATGGACAAGTTATCATCCACTTGATTCTCTGTCCTTTTTTCATCTCGAATTTCTAAGTCAAATTCTTGCAACAAGAGGACCCAACGAATCAGCCTCGACATGGCGTCTTTCTTTTCAAACAAGTATCTGATAGCTGAATGATCTGTGTAGACGATGACTTTGGTTCCCACTAGATAGGATCTGAACTTTTCAAATGCCCATACCACAGCAAGCAACTCTTTTTCAGTAAATGTGTAATTCATCTTTGTTGGATTCATTGTATTGCTCGCATAGTAAATGGAGTTAAAGATTTTATCCTCTTTTTTCCCAAAACAACTCTGATTGCTATGTCAATTGCATCACACATCAACTCAAATGGCTCAGCCCAATTTGGGACAATGATAATTGGTGCAGTCACCAACCTTCCCTTCAGCTCTTCAAATGCTTTCAGACATGCATCATCAAACTTAAAAGTGACATCTTTCTCAAGAAGCCTGCACAAAGGAGAAGAAGTTTTTGAAAAATCTTTAATGAAACGACGATAAAAACATGCATGGACCAAGAAACTGCGAATACCTTTGACGGATGTCGTTGGGGGAAATTTTTCAATCGTTTCAACCTTTGCATTATCCACCTGCATACCATTTTTGGACACCTTGTGCCTCAAGACTATACCTTCATGTGCCAGTTTAGTACCAAGTTTGTCTCTTCACACCTAGCAAACACTTTATAAAGGTTCATTAAACGATTATCAAAAGAGAACCCAAACACAGACAAATCATCCATGAACACTTCTACAAATCATTCAACCATGTTAGTAAAAAAAGCCATCATACACATTTTAAAAGTCGCAGGTGCATTACTGAGACCAAAGGGCATTCTTTTGAACGCATACGTGCCATATGGACACGTAAATGTGGTTTTCTCTTGGTCCTCTAGGGCTATAGCAATCTGATTATACTCTGAATAACCATCTAGGAAATATTAGTATTCCTGGCTAGCTAATCTATCAAGCATTTGGTCAATAAAGGGGAGGAGAAAGTTGTGCTTTCAGGTGGCATTGTTCAATTTTCTATAATCTATGCAAATTCTCCACCCAGTGACAGTTCTTGTATGAATCAAGTCATTATTTTCATTGACCACTACGGTCATCCCCCCTTTATTAGGCACACATTGGACGGGGCTTACCCATTTGCTGCAAGAGATTGGAAATACGATACCTGCATCAAGCCACTTAATCACTTCTTTTCTTACCACCTCTTTCATGATTTGATTTAGTCGGCGTTATTGCTCTACACTTGGCTTTTGCCCGTCCTCCATGAGAATTTTATGCATGCATAAAGCTGGACGAATGCCTTTAATGACAAACATCGTCCACCCAGTTGCTCGATTGTGCTCACGTAGCACTCTAAACAACTTTTCTTTCTGCAATTTCGACAAGTCAGAAGAAAAAATAACAGGTAAAGTGTCTGAACTACCCAAATAAGCATACTGAAGGTGAGGGGGCAGGGTTTTAAGCTCAAAGTTTGGAGCTTCCTTAATTGACGGCTTTGGAGGAGGCTCACTTGGCTTATTCAAGGGCTCAAAGTGGTGTATTCCCTGCATGTAAGCACGAGATTTATCTAGGATATGCATCATCTCCTCAACCTCATCAACATGAGTGATTTATCTAGAGAATCATCTAGATATACACTCGTGTTAAGAAGTTGCGCATCCACCTCCACAACCGATATTATAGAGAGCTCCTCATAATGGCGGGGAAGTTGGATCACCTTGTAGACATTAAAGAATGTTCCTTGTTGTCCACCCTCATAATCATTTTCCCTCTCTAACTTTAATAATTGCATCACCAGTAGCCAAGAGAGGTAAACACAATATGATTGGAACTTGTTCATCAGCCTCAAAATCTAGGATAATTAAGTCAGTTGGGAAGATAAATTTCCTAATTTGCAGCAACACATTTTCAATCACTCCTTCAGTGCAGGTTATGGACCTATCAGCTAATTGCAACATCACAGTGGTAGATCTTGGAGCTCCCATACCTAAGTGCTTGAACAAGGACAAGGGCATACGATTATGCTCGCCCCCAAATCACAAAGAGCACGACCCACATCAATATTACCAATTCTCACACGGATGGTGAAGCTGCCAGGATCCTTAAGCTTTTGAGGAATCTTGTTTGGACCCTTTAAGTGCACTCTTTAGTAAGTGCAACTGTCTCGAACTCAACCAATCTCCTCTTGTGATCCACTATATCTTTTATGTACTTAGCATACTTTGGACTTTTATGATGTACATCCACCAATGGAATATTCAATTGAACCTGGATCAACATAGAGTTTGTTGAACATGCATCATCATTATTTTTCTACAATCTTTGGGGGAAAGGTTGTGGTGGCCTTGGAGCATCCACTGGCTCTCAACTTGCATCATTTTTCTTTGACTTCTGTATTGCCATAGGAATCAACTCCCGCTTAGGTATATGTTTGTCCTTTCTCTTCTTTGGAACCTCCTCTAGTTCCCTCCCATTTCTGAGTGTAACTGCATTAACTTGAGGGTTCTTCTCTGTATCATTGGGAAGAGCGCCTGCCGGTCTAGTATTTTTATTTTCTGCTAACTGCCCCATGTGCCTCTCAAGATTTATGAAATCGGTCGTGAGCTATTGATTGTCAAGCAACAACTTCTTCAGTAAGTCATTCATACTCTCTTCTATTTGTATGGGGTGGCTTCTAAGGCTGAGAGAAATTTCCTTCGGGCCTAAAATGATTCTGATTCTATTGATTTTTGCCCCATGTGAAGTTAGGATGATTCTTCAAATTTGATTTGTAAGTGTTCCCATATTGTGCATGCTGATACCTCTGCTTTGTTGCCCCACATAATATATAGATTCAGGATTGGTGGGGCACATGTCACTCATATGACTGTCACCGCATAGTTCGCAACAAATAGACATCTGATTTACATGATCCATCTATTGTTTTTGTTGTATTGTCATTCTATTCATCTAATTTGTTAATTTTGCAATATCTTCTCTCATGGTTTAGAAGTCATAAAACTCAAGCACCCCGACTGCCTTCTGTTTAATTGCTCTTCTTGAGTCCCCCTCTCCTTGCCCATTATGATCATTTGCAGTGAAGTTATTTAGCAAGAGTTGAATTTCACTGCAAGGTCTCGCCATGAAACTACCCAAACAAGCTGAATCAAGATTCATCTTTGATGCCTCGTCTTGCCTATCAACAAAATCCTTACCCAACACTCATCAGTCTGACAATGATGCAGACAATCTCTAAGTAGCTTCTTGAATCCTTCCTAATATTTACAAAGTGTCTCGCCATCCCGTTCTTGGAACCCAAGAATTTGGCTCCTCATGGACTCTGTCTTCTTAGTGGGGAAAACGTGATTAAGAATTTCCTTGCTAGATCATCCCAAGTGCGAATTGAGTTCCTGGGCACCTTTTTCAACCATTCCTTAGCTTCCCCTAATAGTGAAAAGGGAAATAGTGTCAGCCTAACATAGTCTTTGGAAACATTTGGATAATTGTATGTGTCTATAATATCAAGGAAGTTCTAAATGTGCCTCTGCGGGTCTTCATGAGATAGATCCACATATTGCCCTATGGACTTAATCAGTTGTACAATGAACTGTTTAAGTTCTAAATGCCCCGTGATATGAGGCTTCACAATAGCCTGAGACATATTAGCAAGATTGGGCCTCACGACTTCTATCACCGGACGCTTTTCATTACTTGCCATATCTATTGGTTGTGGTTGAACTACGATGTCCAACTCTCTTTCTATTCTAGTTCTAAATTCGACTTCCTTTCTCACTCTGTGAAGTGTTCGTTCAATTTTAGGATCAAAAGGAAGGAGGTTGTTTGCGCTTCTACTCCTCCGCATTCAAGAAAAGAGCCTCCGTTAACACAAACCAGGCAAACTGGAAATTAAAACTTGAACAAATAACTAATAAAAGCTTAACACATTCAAGTAGCTATTTCTAAGTCAAAGGCAACGACGCCAAAAACTTGTTGCGGCCAAACACACCCACAAGTATACGTGATCGTCAAGTAATAAAGTAGTGAGTAGAGCATCGTTCCCACAAAGACTTATGATTAACTTTTGACTGATTAAAACTCAAATGACTTATCGATTCAAGAAATTTCTCACAAAATATATAATTGACTAATTTACTACCTAAAACTATCAAGCAATGAAATAACTAGAAATCAACCACAACACTTAGACAATTTCAGATAATAATAAATAGGAGATGATATTTCAAGGTCAGTGGTTAGCTAACAATTATGTTGCGTTCTTGGCTTAAAAAGACTAATTGATTTATCTGGAATATTGATTGACAGGGTTGATATTACTCGTAAGAATTTGTCAAGTTCTTACTCGCTTATTCAAGCTAACTTAATGCCTACATGTCCATGGAATTAAGATTAACAAGAATGTGTTTACACTTCCTTTAGTTCAACCAAGCAAGGCAAATAGGTATATTTAATTCTATATGCAATCTAGAATTCCCACTTTCGAGTTAAACTTTAGATTCGTAGATAGTAGTTCAATGTTAGGTACTCAAGAACATAATTAAATAAACAACCCAATATGATAAATCAACATCTTCATATTAAACTTCAAACATCAACATTCATGTATCGCCCATGACCCTGGAATAATAAAGTTCCTAGCCACTAAGGTTCATACAATCATCAAAATTAATATTTTCAAACATAAATTTAATGAATATTAGACGAAGAATGGAAGAATTTCTCAACCCCGTGCTCCAGAGTGTTTCGTACTTTTGTTTTCATCTTAAAGTCACCTTCTCCTCTTCAATCTCGGTTAATGTTGGCTTTTAAATGAGTTGGAGGCGTTGGGGTAGAAATAACCAAGTCCTAGTCAAAACAGTCAAATTTCGCGATTTGAGCGTCCACGGCAGCGTGCGGCGCTAGCCCTAGCGCTCACCCTTTTAACCATACTGTAAATTGCGTCACTAGCAATGCCCCACGCTACCTGTGGCCCTCAAATTCCACTTTTTGCCTTTTCTTCCCAATTTCTCTCCAATTTGCGCCCTTTCGTCCCAAATTGCATCCGAATGACCCCTACACATAGAAATACCACAAATTAGCACAAATAATCATATTATACATCTCAAATCTATGAGACATGAGCAAAATGTGAGGCGATATATACAAAAATATGCATATATTAAGCTGATTATCAACACCCCACAGATAGACTCTTGCTCATCCTCGAGTAATTGAACTATATTAACACCCCAAAATGTACTTATCTATGATGACCCAAACTGTCATCCAAAGTAATTTTAGCTATATCTGTGTTCTGAGGCTCCGAAAGCCTCTGTTGATCTCACCTCGATATGCGTGCGCAGCCCGGGCGTGTAGCCGGGAAGTCTTTATATTGAATATTTGATTAAAAATGAGATTTTTGAATTGAATAATTTAATAAAGTTGACTTTGGTCAACATTTTTGGTAAACAGACTCGGAAGGTCCGTAGAAAAATATGGGACTTGGGCGTATGCCCGGAATCGAATTCCGAGGTCCCAAGCCCGAGAAATAAATTTTTCAAGGAAATTGTTTCCTGGAAATAATAAAGGATTTTGAAAATGAATAATTATGTGAAAGCCGTGTTACCGGGCCCGTATTACGGTTCAGGAGCCCGGAACAGGTTTAATATATGTTATGTGTCCTATTTGTGAAATTTAGTGTAAAACGGACTTGAATTGATTGGGTTCGGATCAAAATGAGGAAAACTGGAGTTAATGAAGGTTTGAGGTTTTTGAAGAATTTGAAATTTGTCTTGGAGAGTGATGTTATGTTCCCGAGGTCCGAATAAAATTCCGAGACCGTGAATAGTTCCGTCGTGTCATTTATAACTTAGCGGCAAAATTTGAAGTCATTCCGAGAAGTTTAGGCCGGTTCGGCACATTGAAGCGAATTCTAGAATTTAAAAGTTTTTAAGTTTGATTAATTTGGTTTTGGGGTTTGATTTCGAGTTCCGTTGTTGCTTTTCATGTTCTGGAAGTTTGAGCAAGTCGTATTGTGAATACAGACTTGCCGGTGCTTTTGGACGGGGTCCCGATGGGCTCAGGGGTGTTTTAGACCCCCGAGAGCTAAGTTGGAAAAACCAGAAAATCTCCTATCTGGTTTCCTTCTTTGTGATCGTAGAAGGTGGGTTGCGATCGCGGAGAAGGATTTTGCTGGGCTAGTGATTGTTCACTGCAATCGCAGCCTCCCGTTCGCGATCGCAGAGGTCTGGGTTCCACACCTTCGCGATCGCAACCCGTTTCTTGCGATCGCATTGAGTCGCGTCTGGGCCGGGTGAGTTTATTCTTCGCGATTGCAGGACCTCTGCCGCGATCGCAGAGGTCTGGCCAGTTGGCCTTCGCGATTGTAGTCCTCTTGTCGCGACCGCAGTGAAGAAATCACTGGGCAGTGTTGTTTAATACGGGACTTAGCCTTATTCCACCATTTTCATCTTTCTCTTCAAGACTTTTAGAGAGCTTCTCAAAGAACCTTTCCCCATTGTAATTGAGGTAAGTAAATTTCATAGTTTTACTAGTTTCAAACACTAATTCCTTGTTAAATTCACTAATAAATCATCTAAAAATCATAGAGTTAGGTAGTAATTTTAGGGTTCTTGAGGATTTTGGGATTTTCCATGTTAGGCCATGAATCCTTGTATAAATTACATAACTTCGATCCTTAGACTCCGGGTAGTTGATTCCTTCGTGTTTCGAAAATCTGAACGTGTGGTCCCAGGGTCGAATTTTAGTATTCTCGGAGAAATAGTAGGAAATGTATAATTTGGCTTGGGAATTGGTTTATTGAGTACTTATTGATGTTAATAAATNGAACGTGTGGGCCCGGGGTCGAATTTTAGTATTCTCGGAGAAATAGTAGGAAATGTATAATTTGGCTTGGGAATTGGTTTATTGAGTACTTATTGATGTTAATAAATCCATTATGTCTAGATATTTCCGATTCACAGTTGGATTCGAGAGGGAAGGCTGTGATTTAGGCTTGACTTGCATTTCTGGAGCCGAGGTAGGTGTTTGGCTTAACCTCAACTAGGGGGATTAGGTATAGATTCTTACTTGCTATGTGTAACTCATGTCCAACGTATAGGAGTGGTGACGAGTGTCTATGCGTTGCGGTCAAGCATGCCCGTGAGTCATTTGTGATGAAACTTACTATGTTCTTAATATTCTCCGCCTTGTGAGTAATTGGTGAATTAAGAACTGATACCTTGATGTTGTTTCTTGACGTGAAGAGTTATTGAGTGATTTATTTCAGTTGAGGCTTACATTGTTGAAATTGTAATTCCGATGCGAGGTTGGTTATAGCTGAGACCCTTGTCGGGCATTGTTGAGTTTGTAATTGATGTTTTCTCCTTGCTGGGGCAATAGAATTGTATTGAATATTTTCATGCACTTGAGATTTCGTAATGTTGACTTTCACATTATTGTTGCTTTGTTTTATTATATATGCACGAGGGGACATTCTGTGCCGAGTGATTGTGAGGTTATGCACGAGGGGACATTTCGTGCCGAGCGTTATTATATATGCACGAGGGGACATTCTGTGCCGAGCGTTATTATATATGCACGAGAGGACATTCCGTGCGGAGTGATTGTGAGGTTATGCACAAGGGGACATGTCGTGCCTTTTCTGTTCATTATATGTTTGAGAAGTTAAATTTCTGCCTTGTCTTTACGTTTCATTTATTACCCTGTTCTGCTGTGCTAGCATATTGTTACCCCTATCTCCCCAGCATGTTCTCCCCGTATCGGTCTTACTGGCTTATTTCTGTTGCCATCTTTCCGGTTATTATATAAAACTGTACAGGTACATATGTTGTTGTTGGTCCTAGCCTCATCACTACTTCACCGAGGTTAGGCTCGACACTTACTCAGTACATGGGGTCGGTGTTACTGATGCTACACCTGCACTTCTTTATGTTGTGTAGACTAGGAAGCCGGACCCGGAGATCACTGACGATCGGAGCATCTCATTCAGTCACACAGGAGACTCGAGGTAGACCCGCAGACGTTCGTGGGCCTTGACGTCACCTTCTACTTTCCACTTTCAGCTCTGTCTTACTTTGTATTTCAAAGACAGTCTTATGTATTTATTTCAGACCTTTTGTTTGTAGTAATCTCTTAGATAGTCCGTGAGTATGTGACACCAGTTCTGGGATTGATATATGGGTTTTATTTTCGAAAGTGCTATGTTGTATTTTGGTTATTTTGTTGAATTTCATTGTGGGCCCACAGGTAGACTTTGCCGGTGAGTTTCCTACTCAGACAGTGCCAGTTGGACCAGCTCAAGTCCCAGAAGGGTTCATTGCCACCCCAGTGCTTTAGGACGGTCTAGTACGCTTAGTAGGACTCATGGAGAGCGTGGCTCAGGCCGGTCTTCTTCCTACTGCACCATATGGATCTCAGGCTGGGGGAGGGACCCAGACTCCTATTATTCATGCATCAGAGCAGGTTGCCACTCAGTTTCAGACTCCATCACCTCAGACAANGGTCGGTTGTACTGATGCTACACCTGCACTTCTTTATGTTGTGTAGACTAGGAAGCCGGACCCGGTGATCACTGACGGTCGGAGCTTCGCTCAGCGCATTCAGGGACATCAAGGTAGACCCGCAGACATTCGTGGGCCTTGCCATCACCTTCTACTTTCCACTTTCAGCTCTGTCTTACTTTGTATTTCAAAGACAGTCCTATGTATTTATTTCCAGACCTTTTGTTTGTAGTAATCTCTTAGATAGTCCGTGAGTATGTGACACCAGTTCTGGGATTGATATATGGGTTTTATTTTCGAAAGTGCTATGTTGTATTTTGGTTATTTTGTTGAATTTCATTGTGGGCCCACAGGTAGACTTTGCCGGTGAGTTTCCTACTCAGACAGTGCCAGTTGGACCAGCTCAAGTCCCAGAAGGGTTCATTGCCACCCCAGTGCTTTAGGACGGTCTAGTACGCTTAGTAGGACTCATGGAGAGCGTGGCTCAGGCCGGTCTTCTTCCTACTGCACCATATGGATCTCAGGCTGGGGGAGGGACCCAGACTCCTGCTATTCATACGCCAGAGCAGTTTGCCACTCAGTTCCAGACTCCGGCACCTCAGACGGCCGGAGTAGTTCAGTCGGGTATTGTGGCACCAGCAGTTGAGGGAGCAGCCATGTCAGCAGATGCTCTGTGGAGGTTGGATCGGTTCACCAAGTTATTTACTACCACATTTACTGGTGCACCATCAGAGGATCCCCAGGATTATTTAGACAGCTGTTATGAGGTTCTTCGGAACATGGGCATTGTGGAGTCCAATGGAGTTGATTTTGCTACATTTCGTCTTTCTGGCACCGCCAAGACTTGGTGGAGAGATTACTGCTTGACCAGACCAGCTGGGTCTGCACCTCTGACTTGGGCTCAGTTCTCCGAGTTGTTCTTGGGGAAGTTCCTTCCAGTTACTCAGAGAGAGGATCTTCGGAGGCAGTTTGAGCGTCTACAGCAGGGCTCCATTTCCGTCACTCAGTACGATACTAGGTTCATTACGCTGGCGA